>JAFELL010000368.1:0-57205 GCA_019059645.1 Caranx melampygus | reverse complement strand
AAACCACCAAATCAATAAATTAAGAAATAAAATTTAAAAACAAACAAATAAATATGAATTAAAACAAAGACAGTGCATGTTGTTGTATTTGTGGCTGATTTATTCCTACACCAACATGGTTTTAGTTTGTCACTACCCCCTGCTGTGTGTCCTTTATTACGCAGCACTGCTCTGTGGTCAATACTAATCCAGTGGCCTTTGTTATGTTATTTCATCTGAACATTTTGTTTTATTTGGGTTATTGGTGTCAATCGATCATAGAGTGAACATAAATAAAACCTGGGAAGAAAAAAAGCTCTTTTTAACTCAGGAACTTGCCTCTGTTTTTTTTTTTTTTAAATGTTAGTGGATTCAGCTCATCTATGTCTTCTATAAAATATGTCTTTTCAGCTGCTCATCTCCACGTGTCTGTAAACTACAAACATGTCCGCATGCTGACAAACCACCAGTGCAATACCAAACAAGGAGCTGACACTCAGGCAGTCAGTTCCTACAGCCGCCTATAGTAAAAAGCCACTTTTACTAAATATGGTAATTCAGCTTTTGCTTGTTTTTTTTTGTTTAACTAGTCATTTCCTTTCGTCTCTTGGCACAGCTTTAAGCCACACTGCATTATTTAGCATTCTTTCAAGTTGCCCACTCCAAACACATGCAGCAATAACAGAGTGTCCTGCCAAGTTCATTGTCTGTCACCGATCTAAAAGAAAACAAACTCAGATAACAGTATCATGTAGTTAGTGAGCCGGTGAATATTTAGATAGGCAGCATGTTATCTGCAACAACACACACATTCATAGATTTGCTGCAACAACATGCTAACATATGTTCTTTGCTTTTTTCCCGGTCTTTGTTTTTTCCTATTATGAGATCCACTTCATGATGCCACACAGAATAATTCATGATTTAGCATGAATTGGAAAAAAAAAACTGTCCTGTTCAAACACTATGCTGAATAAAATTTTCCTGAGCAAAGAATAACACTTGTTTTCTGACTTTTGGATTTCGCTGAAGTTGAGTCACATAACTGAGGAAACCATTTATAGGCAAATGTGAACAAATAAATAGTTTCCGTCAATATAAAGCAGAAAACTGGATGGTACTGTCAGAATAAGAGGCTAAATCTGAGTGTGTAATAATGTTGAGCACTGGGTAAAACCACTGTATTGACACTGGGCTCCAGTAACAGTGGCCACCAATACAGAAAATGGTCCTTTGATTAAAAATATACATTAACTCATTAGCCGTCATCCATATCAGGTTCCCATTTCTACATGGAGACCACCAGGATTCCCCTTTACATCTGGCACTGATAAATACTGAGATAAATTCTCTCTAAAAGGAGACAGCAGGTAAAGATGAGACACTGGAGTAACTGAAGGGGGGAGGAAAGGGAAGCCAGTGCAGTGTTTCCCCTGTAACTGATTTACTTTTGGTCCCAGGATTGGGTCTGTTGATTATTATACCTACAGCAAAATGATTTCTGAGTACTGGGTGGGACTTTGTTGTTGTATTTTCACACTTCTCTGACTGAGTCGAGGGGAAACACGGTGTAAAATTAAAAGAAGCACACATGCCCTGGAGGAGGAGGAGGAGTCGTCCAGAGTGAAAACTCTCAAAGGTTTTGGGCTCATTAGAAGAAGCTGTGTAAGGGTGTGAGGCTGGTAGTCTACTTCCGGCCCAGAAGTGAGGGGCTCGGCGAGGGGACGTACCGTCCTGAGAGCTGCTAAGGCCACGGCTGCTCCAGTCCAGGTGGGTGGGGGAGCGCCTCCTATAGAAGAGAGACGTAAACTTCAGCTTCATGTGTCCATGTGGTGCACTGTTGTAAATCAGTTTAAATAAAACAAGGCAGACCAGTTTCCTGTACCTGCACTGAGTCTGTTGAGGGGGTCTGGGTCCCTGTAGGCGTTGGTGCTGTGACTGCTGTGTGTCCAGGAGAACAGACAGCTGGCACAGAGTCTTTGGTGGGCTCTAGCATTCCCTGATGGTGTTTAAAACGGGATGGAAATTTAAAATAAAAGGTTTGACTGTTGATGGTAACAACAGTGGAAACACAGAGCAAAACTGACAACATCAAAGTGAAGGCAGTGAAGCTGTCATGACTCACACTGTAGCTACTCAATAACACACTTTGTATAGTCATCTAATTCTTACATCACAATACTTCTTGCCATTAAAAAACAAGTTAATTTTGTTCATATCTCCTGCAGCTGACTCACCAGGCTGGATGCAAAAGCAGGCACAGCTACTGGCTGCTTCTTCTTCCCGATGAAAACCTTCCAGGAGGCAAAGACACACAGCAAAAACAGACATGTGATTTTTGTTTATTAGGAATATGCAGTATACTATGACTTAAAACAATGAAGCTCCAAAGGATAAGTCTTGGTTCACTGATGATTTTTATTGTGAGGAACTTGCAGCAGTGCAGCTTTGTATTGATCCCACTGTTACAAGCAACAGGACTGTGAAAGCTTGTAATTGTACCAATCCATTTTTTTTAATCCCCTTTCATCAACTGCAAATGCACTAATCAATCATTGAAGTGGCAGCTTCAGCTTTTCAGTCAGCTGAGTTTTGCCAAACTCACAATGTTCCTTGTGTCCACGCCGAGGCACCTGAGCAGAGTCCTGTTAGTGTGAGAGCCACCCCACTGAAACTGGAGGCTGACTGCACTGTGGACATCTTGCCGTGGCCACCACAGGCCCTGCTGCACACTGTAAGATGGTGAGAAAAACTTGGTAAGACATAGAAAGACAGCAAGAAATACTCTTTTATATGTGATTTAATTCTAAAGAACAAAGTAGTGAAGGTGAGTTAAAAGTCAGAGACTGTTGTTATTATTATCATTATCACATTCTTCATTTGAAAAGGTAGTCTTATTAACATCATGATCTCTTTGCCAATGTGTAAGTTATATGTGTCTGTTTTTGACACATTAATATATCCACCATCATTAGGAGGTTGTCCTCACCACTGAGCATCACTGAGTTCTGGTGTTGTCTCCTCCTCACCCACAGGAGGGAGGTGCTGGGAGTGAAGCAGAGCATCAAGGCTCAGCAGCTCCTCCTCACTTTCTACAGCTGGCACCACAACCTCTGGGAAACTGGTCCAGAGGAGCTGCTGGATACGACATGACAGTGATGCCTATAAGCGAGAGAAGAAGAGAAGAAGAAGAAGAAGAAGAGATCAGTCCAGATGTTCAGAAATATGAACCGAACTGAAATGATTTGGACTGTTTTTGTTTGTTTTGATGTCTGTAAAATATCTAGCAAGACATTCTGGGATGTGACAAAGAAGAACTTACAAACTAATGAGACCAAAAGTACATGAGACAACCACATAAACAACTTGCATCTTCTGGAAATGTGTTTTCTGTGTGTATACTGGTAATAATCATCATTAAAAGCAACAACAAAAAGCACAGTTTTCAGTGAGGTCACCCACCTGGCAGCTGTTTCTCCTTAAAACTCCATATTGCCCCACCCTGTCCTGTTCTTCCTCAGTATCCCCCTCAGTCTGAAGCCTGCAGACTTGTTCTCCACCCTGTTTTCCCTCTTCTTCAGCTCTCTGATTTCCAAACTCTGCCCACGACCCCTCTCCATCATCCTGTGTGGGTGCTGAGCAAAAATCAGCAAAGCTGTCGCTCGGTGGGAGGCTCCCCAGATTCTGCACCCTTACATCAGCTGTTTGTAAACCCCTTGGTCCCTGTGATGCTCAATACCACGGTCACTGAAGTCTGCAAATCCATCGTCTGCATGTGTTTCAGAGAGTGACTGGTTGGAGGTAGCAGAGGTGTCCTGAGTCGTAGCTTGGTTGCAATGATGAAAACCCTTCTCTGCTTCACACTGGCTGAGATCTGCCACACTGCTGTTGGCAAAACAGTCTGGATGCCTGTAGTTTTCCAGCTCTTCATCCTCATCATCAGTCTGGTCCCAGTCAGTCTGATCCCCTTGTGAAGCAAGAGATGAAACATTCGGTTCCAAGTCAGCAGAAGCGCAGAAGCCCTCAAATGACAAATCATCACAGGAAGATGCCAGGTCCTCTGAAACACTCTTCTCTCCATCTTTCTCTGATTCTTCATCCTGCCGCACCTCTGAGGTTTGTAAAGAATCTAAACGATGTCTCCTTTCCCTCCAGCTGTGCCCACGCTTGCCAACATCCTCCTCCCCGAGATGAGGCGGTTCAGATGGAAATCCCAAAGCTGCTGCTGCAGCTTCCTGAGGCTGATGGTGGTCCTGAGAGGTTGCTGCATCTCTTTTCTCACAGTGCTGTGTCCTTTTGCCTTATGTGCACAATGAGATCTGGGCTCAGAGTCCATGATCACCCCACAACCTGAATCACAGATTTGTTTTTCCGCATTTGGTTCCTCAGCTCCACCAGCCCACTGCTGTGTGCTGCCTATGGGAGAGAAGCCACAGCACCAGGGGTGCGCTGTCTGCTCTGCAAACACAGTGAAATCTGCAAACCCAGTTTCTTCCTTGAGGGAGCAAGTGCCAGATATAGAAGCCCCAGAGTTGTGGGCTCCTTCAGCATAACCATTTGTGAGGTGCAAAGATGATTTAGGATTAGATTCCTGCCCTTTCATGTCTATCTGCTGTCTGTCAGAGCAGGAGTTCACAGTGGGTACAGGTTGGGATTGTTCAACTGGGTGATTAAAGCTGGAGTTGGGTTGAAGGGTGGCTGGCTTTGTGGTAGGAGAAGGCTCTCTGGGGCTGGATGGCGGCTGAGTGGGATCAGCGAAGCCTCGAAGGGAGCAGGATGCCCCGACAGAAAATCCCCCAAAGTCTCCAAACTCCTCATCCTCTGATCCAGTCTCCCCACCGCCAGCATCCTCCAGCGGCGGGGGAGAGAAGGAGTGCAAGGGCATGACGTATGGCTCCATGGGTTTTTCTAGCTGGATCTGAACACCTCATGCACCTGAAGGATGTAAGCAAAGAGAAAAGCAATGAGCAGAGAAAACAGTTCAGACTTTACTAAAAAAAAAAAAAAAAAAAAGAGGAACCTGCACAGGATTGCTCCACATGCAGAAAGCTGAAAAAGAAAAAATCTGGTCTTCAAAAATGTATTACACAATCTGTCTTAACTGAGATATTGCCAGTTCTGTATGTGACTGTGTTTGCTGATCCTGAAGTGGAAAAAGCAGCCATCGTTGAGCCCCAGACAGTAAACCGATACAGGACACACTATCCGCAGCTTTGTGCTACTTAGACAGTTCAAACCAAGTCGTGCGCCTGCAGCAGCCACTTCACGATAACGGATTAGCGCCTGCATTAAACCACTAACTCAAACACACAACTGCTGCCTTAAGCGTGAAAAACAACAACTACAACAAAAAAACAATCAAATAACACATTTGGACCCAAACATATAATAAAGAAAAATGCGGTGAAGCAAACACAACCACTGCCATTTTCTCCTGTGTCTTCAACCTGGACGGACAAAAAGGTGTCATGCCATAGCAACGTAAACATTAGCTGCTACTGAAACCGTAAAGCTAGCTTATTACGAATAATTAACCGTACATAGTGTTTAAAAATAAGGCGTAAAACCTACATCCCGAACCGCACTCCTCATTACAACACAGCCCGCTGATTAGCTAACATTACCACAAGCTAGCTAGTGAAACCACTAACGCCGTTTACCTGTCCCAAAACAATGGCATGCTACCTAAACGGGGCTAGCTGTTAGCTTACAATACAGAGCCCAGGATTTTTATTTACCATTATCCGTTCACTTTGCCTTCTCGTCACTTCTTGTCTGTCAGTGGTGCAGCTTCGCTCTCCATCACCTCTCACCATTATACTCCTCCGATAAGTATAAACCGGGATATGTAGAAAGAAGTCGAGATGGCTCACTCCGCCTTGATTCCAGGAGCAACTGTAGAGAGGAAAACCTAGCGTTCGCTTTGTAGATCCGAGTGACGCCACTTAGAAATAGACGATCTTTGACGTTGTCCATGGCCCCGGTGTGTTTTTAACTGTTTCTTCTCGTTGTGGCCGTGTGTGCTGTGTCAGTGGCACATTTTAAAACTTAATTCTGCGTCGTTAGAGATTTGATTTAAAATTACAATTATTTTCCACAGGGATTTATGATTCTACATATCTTATTAAGTAGTGTAGTAGACACCAATGTGCACAAGTACCTTGTGTACATGTGATAGATTATGTATAAATGGTTAGTATGTGTGCTGTGTGGCTACCTACTTCATTGGTGGCATAACAATGCATTTTGACTATGAACTGGACACCTACTACATGTGTGCTTATGTTCATGTGTTAAAAATAACACATACCTTTAAAGGTATCTTGAGTAAAAACCTTGTTTTAAAGCAAGTCTGTCAGTATTTCTGACCACTACTGTGGGATCCATGCTTTTCATTGTTCAGAGATGCATTACCAAACAGAGAAAATATTTTATTTCAATAACAAATAATTGCAATATAACCATGACATTGTTCATGGTTGAGAACTTTGGTGCATTAAACTCACACAACAACAACTGAGAAAAGCTCCACACAGATTCTGCCAAAACAGCATTGAAGAGACAAGTCTTATCAAATGCATGTGTAAATGCTGCAGTTCAGTGAGTCTCCATATTGATCTCCAAACATAAGATGTGTGTGAGCTTGCGAGCCAGCTACATTTGATTGTTTCAAAGAAGCAAATAATGAATGTTTTGAAATGGAGTGTAACTTAAATTGTGCTTGGTCTCCTGGCTTCATGGACCTTCATATGCGTCTTTAGTTTAGAAACAGTCTGAAATTTTTTGCCACAAACCGAACAGCGACATGAATTTTTCACTTGCTGCTGCACAGTGCCACAAGTTTTGAGATGATAAGTGTGGGCAACCATTTTGCCACAGGATTTACAGAAGTATGGCTTTTCCCCCGTGTGCACCCTCAAGTGAACATTCATGTTTGAACTTTGAGTGAATGTTTTTCCACAGAAAGGACAGGTGTGTGGCTTTTCCCCCGTGTGAATCCTGAAATGCACGGACAGATGATCCTTACGCGCAAACGTCTTGTCACACTTGGAGCATTTAAACGCCTTCTCTCCCATGTGCACCTCATCCACATGTCTGACCAGGTCAGAGTCTGTATGAAACCGCTTGGGACAGAAACGGCAAGACGCCTTGGTTTGTTTCTCCTGAATATATAATGACTGTGGCTTGGGCGGTCGCTTGGACCACTCTCGTTCCATTCTTCATCCAGAGTCACAGTTATACTACTGCAAGTCGGGAAAAGCTGGCAGTCAGTCTGAGTAGTTGTTTCTGATCCAGAAGGGCTGATTTTCCCATCTTCAGAAGAATCTTCCTCTTGGTCTGGGGTAATACAGAGATTAACCAGCTCCACTTTAACCTCCCGATGGCAGAGGGTCTCATTCTTCTTCACTGTGGGAATCTGGTCAGGCTCTTGTGAAGAAAGGGCTTCCCCGCCGGCTGACTTGGTGTCTAAGGGGACAGAGATGACAAATGCTTAGTCCTGCTGCTGCTGCTTGGTTAGAACAAAATCCTGCAGCCACACCGGCCCTGTATGTGTAATGAGTTGCCCATGCCTTTGCCTTTATATGTATCCAAACAAAAACAATAAGCACTATGGGCATATACAAAGTAAAGTCAGAGATGGGAATTGTGGCTTCAACAAGTCATCCCCATGCCATGTATTTGTTCTGCTCAGTCACCGAACCAGCTGATTCCAGTTAGCAGAGCTCTACAGCCAGGAAGATGAGCTAATGAGTAAATGCACCTGGTTCATTGACTGAGCAGAATGGATACATGGCATGGAGACGACTTGTTGAAGCCACAATTCCCATCTCTGAGTAAAAGTACTGTGAAAAGTACATAGTAAAATAATATAGTGCAAAGAATAGAAATACTCATGTTTAGGTATTACAAAACCTAAAACATACTTAGTTACGTGCATTTACTCGCCGTTGATGAAGTTGTGCGACTACTTCTCTCATTCAAAGTTAAAAGAGTATCTGTTGCCCAGCAACGCTGTAATATAGCGACACAAACCTGTTGTGATAAATGGTATTTCAGCTTTTAATGCTGTCAGCTGCTCGACCTGCTGTTTCAGATGGATGATTTCTGTGTTGGCGCGAACAACTTCTTCCTGATACTCTGCCATTGTCTTCTCAAAAAGTCCACAGATCTCCTCGGCGGCCTTAACAAGCCGCTCGTTGACCATCAGTCTGAGCAGCTGAGGCTCCAACATGACACAACACCTTCACCTACCAGGTGTGCAGGTCGGTACACGGATTTTTAAAGTGAAAATGTAATAAACTCCCCGGGGACTGAAAGCAACACAGTTCACGAAGGCAAACGAACTGTAGGACAGCAACCTGGTGGAGTTGATGCTTCCGGTTTAATAGAGTTCATTGTTCTCCAGCGCCCCCTGCTGTGGTGGATGACTTTTCTTCTGCACCTACCGTTGCATTGGTTGAACCAAAGATACTCTGTTACTTTCTTTACTTTACTTTCTTACTTTCTTAATTTTCGGTGAAGCATCTGTAGCAAATAAGACATGATTTTTATTTCAACATTAAAAACTGAAAAATCAAATACGAACCTTTTACCATCCACAAACTTTGGCTGCTACGTGCAAGATTTAGTATTTTTACTTTGGGGGTGTGTGGAGCCAGGGCATACATGCAAATGTACTTAGATCAAAAAAGTTCACTTAACTCTAGACTATCTATCTATCTATCTATCTATCTATCTATCTATCTATCTATCTATCTATCCATCAATCTTCAAATCCTCAATTCAAAATTATCTTCAAGCATCATTCAAAGGCAGGCATACAAATGTAATATGATCAATAAGGTCTGATCAACTTCCTTGATTCCCCCTACAGAAAATAACAAGTCAGAAAGTGACAGAAAAATGCCAAAAAGAAAGAAATTTCTGCAGAAAACATCGTATTCATGTGTTAAAAAAAAAAAAAAAAAAGAACTAGCCGGTGTGAAAATGAAGACCGAGAGGGGGAGAATGAAGAGTGGTAACAGGAGTATAGAAAAGTGAAATGATAAGCCCCCGTCCCTCCGCTTCCTGGTCGGCGTCAGGGACTGCCTGTATTATGTATGTGTATGTGTATGTTTATGTGTGGCTGAGTCTATCTGTTGGGTGCTGGCGTGTTGTACCGGCCCCACCGGCCCCCGCCCCTCGCTTCCTGGTCACTCGCCGGTGAGCTATGGAGCTGCCCTGTGTAGCCCGTCCGTGTATGTGAGCATGCGCGGCTGAGGGTCTCTCTGTCTGAGGCTTTGGGTCAGACCGGCGATCGTTTCTCCGCCGCGGACCACGGTCCGGTCCGGCTCCCCCGTAGCCATTACAGCGGCCAGCTGCCCCTGGCTCATAGGAGCGTGTGTGTGTGACTGCGCATGCGCGGCTGAGGGTCTCTCTGTCTGAGGCTTTGGGTCAGACCGGCGATCGTTTCTCCGCCGCGGACCACGGTCCGGTCCGGCTCCCCCGTAGCCATTACAGCGGCCAGCTGCCCCTGGCTCATAGGAGCGTGTGTGTGTGACTGCGCATGCGCGGCTGAGGGTCTCTCTGTCTGAGGCTTTGGGTCAGACCGGCGATCGTTTCTCCGCCGCGGACCACGGTCCGGTCCGGCTCCCCCGTAGCCATTACAGCGGCCAGCTGCCCCTGGCTCATAGGAGCGTGTGTGTGTGACTGCGCATGCGCGGCTGAGGGTCTCTCTGTCTGAGGCTTTGGGTCAGACCGGCGATCGTTTCTCCGCCGCGGACCACGGTCCGGTCCGGCTCCCCCGTAGCCATTACAGCGGCCAGCTGCCCCTGGCTCATAGGAGCGTGTGTGTGTGACTGCGCATGCGCGGCTGAGGGTCTCTCTGTCTGAGGCTTTGGGTCAGACCGGCGATCGTTTCTCCGCCGCGGACCACGGTCCGGTCCGGCTCCCCCGTAGCCATTACAGCGGCCAGCTGCCCCTGGCTCATAGGAGCGTGTGTGTGTGACTGCGCATGCGCGGCTGAGGGTCTCTCTGTCTGAGGCTTTGGGTCAGACCGGCGATCGTTTCTCCGCCGCGGACCACGGTCCGGTCCGGCTCCCCCGTAGCCATTACAGCGGCCAGCTGCCCCTGGCTCATAGGAGCGTGTGTGTGTGACTGCGCATGCGCGGCTGAGGGTCTCTCTGTCTGAGGCTTTGGGTCAGACCGGCGATCGTTTCTCCGCCGCGGACCACGGTCCGGTCCGGCTCCCCCGTAGCCATTACAGCGGCCAGCTGCCCCTGGCTCATAGGAGCGTGTGTGTGTGACTGCGCATGCGCGGCTGAGGGTCTCTCTGTCTGAGGCTTTGGGTCAGACCGGCGATCGTTTCTCCGCCGCGGACCACGGTCCGGTCCGGCTCCCCCGTAGCCATTACAGCGGCCAGCTGCCCCTGGCTCATAGGAGCGTGTGTGTGTGACTGCGCATGCGCGGCTGAGGGTCTCTCTGTCTGAGGCTTTGGGTCAGACCGGCGATCGTTTCTCCGCCGCGGACCACGGTCCGGTCCGGCTCCCCCGTAGCCATTACAGCGGCCAGCTGCCCCTGGCTCATAGGAGCGTGTGTGTGTGACTGCGCATGCGCGGCTGAGGGTCTCTCTGTCTGAGGCTTTGGGTCAGACCGGCGATCGTTTCTCCGCCGCGGACCACGGTCCGGTCCGGCTCCCCCGTAGCCATTACAGCGGCCAGCTGCCCCTGGCTCATAGGAGCGTGTGTGTGTGACTGCGCATGCGCGGCTGAGGGTCTCTCTGTCTGAGGCTTTGGGTCAGACCGGCGATCGTTTCTCCGCCGCGGACCACGGTCCGGTCCGGCTCCCCCGTAGCCATTACAGCGGCCAGCTGCCCTGGCTCATAGGAGCGTGTGTGTGTGACTGCGCATGCGCGGCTGAGGGTCTCTCTGTCTGAGGCTTTGGGTCAGACCGGCGATCGTTTCTCCGCCGCGGACCACGGTCCGGTCCGGCTCCCCCGTAGCCATTACAGCGGCCAGCTGCCCCTGGCTCATAGGAGCGTGTGTGTGTGACTGCGCATGCGCGGCTGAGGGTCTCTCTGTCTGAGGCTTTGGGTCAGACCGGCGATCGTTTCTCCGCCGCGGACCACGGTCCGGTCCGGCTCCCCCGTAGCCATTACAGCGGCCAGCTGCCCCTGGCTCATAGGAGCGTGTGTGTGTGACTGCGCATGCGCGGCTGAGGGTCTCTCTGTCTGAGGCTTTGGGTCAGACCGGCGATCGTTTCTCCGCCGCGGACCACGGTCCGGTCCGGCTCCCCCGTAGCCATTACAGCGGCCAGCTGCCCCTGGCTCATAGGAGCGTGTGTGTGTGACTGCGCATGCGCGGCTGAGGGTCTCTCTGTCTGAGGCTTTGGGTCAGACCGGCGATCGTTTCTCCGCCGCGGACCACGGTCCGGTCCGGCTCCCCCGTAGCCATTACAGCGGCCAGCTGCCCCTGGCTCATAGGAGCGTGTGTGTGTGACTGCGCATGCGCGGCTGAGGGTCTCTCTGTCTGAGGCTTTGGGTCAGACCGGCGATCGTTTCTCCGCCGCGGACCACGGTCCGGTCCGGCTCCCCCGTAGCCATTACAGCGGCCAGCTGCCCCTGGCTCATAGGAGCGTGTGTGTGTGACTGCGCATGCGCGGCTGAGGGTCTCTCTGTCTGAGGCTTTGGGTCAGACCGGCGATCGTTTCTCCGCCGCGGACCACGGTCCGGTCCGGCTCCCCCGTAGCCATTACAGCGGCCAGCTGCCCCTGGCTCATAGGAGCGTGTGTGTGTGACTGCGCATGCGCGGCTGAGGGTCTCTCTGTCTGAGGCTTTGGGTCAGACCGGCGATCGTTTCTCCGCCGCGGACCACGGTCCGGTCCGGCTCCCCCGTAGCCATTACAGCGGCCAGCTGCCCCTGGCTCATAGGAGCGTGTGTGTGTGACTGCGCATGCGCGGCTGAGGGTCTCTCTGTCTGAGGCTTTGGGTCAGACCGGCGATCGTTTCTCCGCCGCGGACCACGGTCCGGTCCGGCTCCCCCGTAGCCATTACAGCGGCCAGCTGCCCCTGGCTCATAGGAGCGTGTGTGTGTGACTGCGCATGCGCGGCTGAGGGTCTCTCTGTCTGAGGCTTTGGGTCAGACCGGCGATCGTTTCTCCGCCGCGGACCACGGTCCGGTCCGGCTCCCCCGTAGCCATTACAGCGGCCAGCTGCCCCTGGCTCATAGGAGCGTGTGTGTGTGACTGCGCATGCGCGGCTGAGGGTCTCTCTGTCTGAGGCTTTGGGTCAGACCGGCGATCGTTTCTCCGCCGCGGACCACGGTCCGGTCCGGCTCCCCCGTAGCCATTACAGCGGCCAGCTGCCCCTGGCTCATAGGAGCGTGTGTGTGTGACTGCGCATGCGCGGCTGAGGGTCTCTCTGTCTGAGGCTTTGGGTCAGACCGGCGATCGTTTCTCCGCCGCGGACCACGGTCCGGTCCGGCTCCCCCGTAGCCATTACAGCGGCCAGCTGCCCCTGGCTCATAGGAGCGTGTGTGTGTGACTGCGCATGCGCGGCTGAGGGTCTCTCTGTCTGAGGCTTTGGGTCAGACCGGCGATCGTTTCTCCGCCGCGGACCACGGTCCGGTCCGGCTCCCCCGTAGCCATTACAGCGGCCAGCTGCCCCTGGCTCATAGGAGCGTGTGTGTGTGACTGCGCATGCGCGGCTGAGGGTCTCTCTGTCTGAGGCTTTGGGTCAGACCGGCGATCGTTTCTCCGCCGCGGACCACGGTCCGGTCCGGCTCCCCCGTAGCCATTACAGCGGCCAGCTGCCCCTGGCTCATAGGAGCGTGTGTGTGTGACTGCGCATGCGCGGCTGAGGGTCTCTCTGTCTGAGGCTTTGGGTCAGACCGGCGATCGTTTCTCCGCCGCGGACCACGGTCCGGTCCGGCTCCCCCGTAGCCATTACAGCGGCCAGCTGCCCCTGGCTCATAGGAGCGTGTGTGTGTGACTGCGCATGCGCGGCTGAGGGTCTCTCTGTCTGAGGCTTTGGGTCAGACCGGCGATCGTTTCTCCGCCGCGGACCACGGTCCGGTCCGGCTCCCCCGTAGCCATTACAGCGGCCAGCTGCCCCTGGCTCATAGGAGCGTGTGTGTGTGACTGCGCATGCGCGGCTGAGGGTCTCTCTGTCTGAGGCTTTGGGTCAGACCGGCGATCGTTTCTCCGCCGCGGACCACGGTCCGGTCCGGCTCCCCCGTAGCCATTACAGCGGCCAGCTGCCCCTGGCTCATAGGAGCGTGTGTGTGTGACTGCGCATGCGCGGCTGAGGGTCTCTCTGTCTGAGGCTTTGGGTCAGACCGGCGATCGTTTCTCCGCCGCGGACCACGGTCCGGTCCGGCTCCCCCGTAGCCATTACAGCGGCCAGCTGCCCCTGGCTCATAGGAGCGTGTGTGTGTGACTGCGCATGCGCGGCTGAGGGTCTCTCTGTCTGAGGCTTTGGGTCAGACCGGCGATCGTTTCTCCGCCGCGGACCACGGTCCGGTCCGGCTCCCCCGTAGCCATTACAGCGGCCAGCTGCCCCTGGCTCATAGGAGCGTGTGTGTGTGACTGCGCATGCGCGGCTGAGGGTCTCTCTGTCTGAGGCTTTGGGTCAGACCGGCGATCGTTTCTCCGCCGCGGACCACGGTCCGGTCCGGCTCCCCCGTAGCCATTACAGCGGCCAGCTGCCCCTGGCTCATAGGAGCGTGTGTGTGTGACTGCGCATGCGCGGCTGAGGGTCTCTCTGTCTGAGGCTTTGGGTCAGACCGGCGATCGTTTCTCCGCCGCGGACCACGGTCCGGTCCGGCTCCCCCGTAGCCATTACAGCGGCCAGCTGCCCCTGGCTCATAGGAGCGTGTGTGTGTGACTGCGCATGCGCGGCTGAGGGTCTCTCTGTCTGAGGCTTTGGGTCAGACCGGCGATCGTTTCTCCGCCGCGGACCACGGTCCGGTCCGGCTCCCCCGTAGCCATTACAGCGGCCAGCTGCCCCTGGCTCATAGGAGCGTGTGTGTGTGACTGCGCATGCGCGGCTGAGGGTCTCTCTGTCTGAGGCTTTGGGTCAGACCGGCGATCGTTTCTCCGCCGCGGACCACGGTCCGGTCCGGCTCCCCCGTAGCCATTACAGCGGCCAGCTGCCCCTGGCTCATAGGAGCGTGTGTGTGTGACTGCGCATGCGCGGCTGAGGGTCTCTCTGTCTGAGGCTTTGGGTCAGACCGGCGATCGTTTCTCCGCCGCGGACCACGGTCCGGTCCGGCTCCCCCGTAGCCATTACAGCGGCCAGCTGCCCCTGGCTCATAGGAGCGTGTGTGTGTGACTGCGCATGCGCGGCTGAGGGTCTCTCTGTCTGAGGCTTTGGGTCAGACCGGCGATCGTTTCTCCGCCGCGGACCACGGTCCGGTCCGGCTCCCCCGTAGCCATTACAGCGGCCAGCTGCCCCTGGCTCATAGGAGCGTGTGTGTGTGACTGCGCATGCGCGGCTGAGGGTCTCTCTGTCTGAGGCTTTGGGTCAGACCGGCGATCGTTTCTCCGCCGCGGACCACGGTCCGGTCCGGCTCCCCCGTAGCCATTACAGCGGCCAGCTGCCCCTGGCTCATAGGAGCGTGTGTGTGTGACTGCGCATGCGCGGCTGAGGGTCTCTCTGTCTGAGGCTTTGGGTCAGACCGGCGATCGTTTCTCCGCCGCGGACCACGGTCCGGTCCGGCTCCCCCGTAGCCATTACAGCGGCCAGCTGCCCCTGGCTCATAGGAGCGTGTGTGTGTGACTGCGCATGCGCGGCTGAGGGTCTCTCTGTCTGAGGCTTTGGGTCAGACCGGCGATCGTTTCTCCGCCGCGGACCACGGTCCGGTCCGGCTCCCCCGTAGCCATTACAGCGGCCAGCTGCCCCTGGCTCATAGGAGCGTGTGTGTGTGACTGCGCATGCGCGGCTGAGGGTCTCTCTGTCTGAGGCTTTGGGTCAGACCGGCGATCGTTTCTCCGCCGCGGACCACGGTCCGGTCCGGCTCCCCCGTAGCCATTACAGCGGCCAGCTGCCCCTGGCTCATAGGAGCGTGTGTGTGTGACTGCGCATGCGCGGCTGAGGGTCTCTCTGTCTGAGGCTTTGGGTCAGACCGGCGATCGTTTCTCCGCCGCGGACCACGGTCCGGTCCGGCTCCCCCGTAGCCATTACAGCGGCCAGCTGCCCCTGGCTCATAGGAGCGTGTGTGTGTGACTGCGCATGCGCGGCTGAGGGTCTCTCTGTCTGAGGCTTTGGGTCAGACCGGCGATCGTTTCTCCGCCGCGGACCACGGTCCGGTCCGGCTCCCCCGTAGCCATTACAGCGGCCAGCTGCCCCTGGCTCATAGGAGCGTGTGTGTGTGACTGCGCATGCGCGGCTGAGGGTCTCTCTGTCTGAGGCTTTGGGTCAGACCGGCGATCGTTTCTCCGCCGCGGACCACGGTCCGGTCCGGCTCCCCCGTAGCCATTACAGCGGCCAGCTGCCCCTGGCTCATAGGAGCGTGTGTGTGTGACTGCGCATGCGCGGCTGAGGGTCTCTCTGTCTGAGGCTTTGGGTCAGACCGGCGATCGTTTCTCCGCCGCGGACCACGGTCCGGTCCGGCTCCCCCGTAGCCATTACAGCGGCCAGCTGCCCCTGGCTCATAGGAGCGTGTGTGTGTGACTGCGCATGCGCGGCTGAGGGTCTCTCTGTCTGAGGCTTTGGGTCAGACCGGCGATCGTTTCTCCGCCGCGGACCACGGTCCGGTCCGGCTCCCCCGTAGCCATTACAGCGGCCAGCTGCCCCTGGCTCATAGGAGCGTGTGTGTGTGACTGCGCATGCGCGGCTGAGGGTCTCTCTGTCTGAGGCTTTGGGTCAGACCGGCGATCGTTTCTCCGCCGCGGACCACGGTCCGGTCCGGCTCCCCCGTAGCCATTACAGCGGCCAGCTGCCCTGGCTCATAGGAGCGTGTGTGTGTGACTGCGCATGCGCGGCTGAGGGTCTCTCTGTCTGAGGCTTTGGGTCAGACCGGCGATCGTTTCTCCGCCGCGGACCACGGTCCGGTCCGGCTCCCCCGTAGCCATTACAGCGGCCAGCTGCCCCTGGCTCATAGGAGCGTGTGTGTGTGACTGCGCATGCGCGGCTGAGGGTCTCTCTGTCTGAGGCTTTGGGTCAGACCGGCGATCGTTTCTCCGCCGCGGACCACGGTCCGGTCCGGCTCCCCCGTAGCCATTACAGCGGCCAGCTGCCCCTGGCTCATAGGAGCGTGTGTGTGTGACTGCGCATGCGCGGCTGAGGGTCTCTCTGTCTGAGGCTTTGGGTCAGACCGGCGATCGTTTCTCCGCCGCGGACCACGGTCCGGTCCGGCTCCCCCGTAGCCATTACAGCGGCCAGCTGCCCCTGGCTCATAGGAGCGTGTGTGTGTGACTGCGCATGCGCGGCTGAGGGTCTCTCTGTCTGAGGCTTTGGGTCAGACCGGCGATCGTTTCTCCGCCGCGGACCACGGTCCGGTCCGGCTCCCCGTAGCCATTACAGCGGCCAGCTGCCCCTGGCTCATAGGAGCGTGTGTGTGTGACTGCGCATGCGCGGCTGAGGGTCTCTCTGTCTGAGGCTTTGGGTCAGACCGGCGATCGTTTCTCCGCCGCGGACCACGGTCCGGTCCGGCTCCCCCGTAGCCATTACAGCGGCCAGCTGCCCCTGGCTCATAGGAGCGTGTGTGTGTGACTGCGCATGCGCGGCTGAGGGTCTCTCTGTCTGAGGCTTTGGGTCAGACCGGCGATCGTTTCTCCGCCGCGGACCACGGTCCGGTCCGGCTCCCCCGTAGCCATTACAGCGGCCAGCTGCCCCTGGCTCATAGGAGCGTGTGTGTGTGACTGCGCATGCGCGGCTGAGGGTCTCTCTGTCTGAGGCTTTGGGTCAGACCGGCGATCGTTTCTCCGCCGCGGACCACGGTCCGGTCCGGCTCCCCCGTAGCCATTACAGCGGCCAGCTGCCCCTGGCTCATAGGAGCGTGTGTGTGTGACTGCGCATGCGCGGCTGAGGGTCTCTCTGTCTGAGGCTTTGGGTCAGACCGGCGATCGTTTCTCCGCCGCGGACCACGGTCCGGTCCGGCTCCCCCGTAGCCATTACAGCGGCCAGCTGCCCCTGGCTCATAGGAGCGTGTGTGTGTGACTGCGCATGCGCGGCTGAGGGTCTCTCTGTCTGAGGCTTTGGGTCAGACCGGCGATCGTTTCTCCGCCGCGGACCACGGTCCGGTCCGGCTCCCCCGTAGCCATTACAGCGGCCAGCTGCCCCTGGCTCATAGGAGCGTGTGTGTGTGACTGCGCATGCGCGGCTGAGGGTCTCTCTGTCTGAGGCTTTGGGTCAGACCGGCGATCGTTTCTCCGCCGCGGACCACGGTCCGGTCCGGCTCCCCCGTAGCCATTACAGCGGCCAGCTGCCCCTGGCTCATAGGAGCGTGTGTGTGTGACTGCGCATGCGCGGCTGAGGGTCTCTCTGTCTGAGGCTTTGGGTCAGACCGGCGATCGTTTCTCCGCCGCGGACCACGGTCCGGTCCGGCTCCCCCGTAGCCATTACAGCGGCCAGCTGCCCCTGGCTCATAGGAGCGTGTGTGTGTGACTGCGCATGCGCGGCTGAGGGTCTCTCTGTCTGAGGCTTTGGGTCAGACCGGCGATCGTTTCTCCGCCGCGGACCACGGTCCGGTCCGGCTCCCCCGTAGCCATTACAGCGGCCAGCTGCCCCTGGCTCATAGGAGCGTGTGTGTGTGACTGCGCATGCGCGGCTGAGGGTCTCTCTGTCTGAGGCTTTGGGTCAGACCGGCGATCGTTTCTCCGCCGCGGACCACGGTCCGGTCCGGCTCCCCCGTAGCCATTACAGCGGCCAGCTGCCCCTGGCTCATAGGAGCGTGTGTGTGTGACTGCGCATGCGCGGCTGAGGGTCTCTCTGTCTGAGGCTTTGGGTCAGACCGGCGATCGTTTCTCCGCCGCGGACCACGGTCCGGTCCGGCTCCCCCGTAGCCATTACAGCGGCCAGCTGCCCCTGGCTCATAGGAGCGTGTGTGTGTGACTGCGCATGCGCGGCTGAGGGTCTCTCTGTCTGAGGCTTTGGGTCAGACCGGCGATCGTTTCTCCGCCGCGGACCACGGTCCGGTCCGGCTCCCCCGTAGCCATTACAGCGGCCAGCTGCCCCTGGCTCATAGGAGCGTGTGTGTGTGACTGCGCATGCGCGGCTGAGGGTCTCTCTGTCTGAGGCTTTGGGTCAGACCGGCGATCGTTTCTCCGCCGCGGACCACGGTCCGGTCCGGCTCCCCCGTAGCCATTACAGCGGCCAGCTGCCCCTGGCTCATAGGAGCGTGTGTGTGTGACTGCGCATGCGCGGCTGAGGGTCTCTCTGTCTGAGGCTTTGGGTCAGACCGGCGATCGTTTCTCCGCCGCGGACCACGGTCCGGTCCGGCTCCCCCGTAGCCATTACAGCGGCCAGCTGCCCCTGGCTCATAGGAGCGTGTGTGTGTGACTGCGCATGCGCGGCTGAGGGTCTCTCTGTCTGAGGCTTTGGGTCAGACCGGCGATCGTTTCTCCGCCGCGGACCACGGTCCGGTCCGGCTCCCCCGTAGCCATTACAGCGGCCAGCTGCCCCTGGCTCATAGGAGCGTGTGTGTGTGACTGCGCATGCGCGGCTGAGGGTCTCTCTGTCTGAGGCTTTGGGTCAGACCGGCGATCGTTTCTCCGCCGCGGACCACGGTCCGGTCCGGCTCCCCCGTAGCCATTACAGCGGCCAGCTGCCCCTGGCTCATAGGAGCGTGTGTGTGTGACTGCGCATGCGCGGCTGAGGGTCTCTCTGTCTGAGGCTTTGGGTCAGACCGGCGATCGTTTCTCCGCCGCGGACCACGGTCCGGTCCGGCTCCCCCGTAGCCATTACAGCGGCCAGCTGCCCCTGGCTCATAGGAGCGTGTGTGTGTGACTGCGCATGCGCGGCTGAGGGTCTCTCTGTCTGAGGCTTTGGGTCAGACCGGCGATCGTTTCTCCGCCGCGGACCACGGTCCGGTCCGGCTCCCCCGTAGCCATTACAGCGGCCAGCTGCCCCTGGCTCATAGGAGCGTGTGTGTGTGACTGCGCATGCGCGGCTGAGGGTCTCTCTGTCTGAGGCTTTGGGTCAGACCGGCGATCGTTTCTCCGCCGCGGACCACGGTCCGGTCCGGCTCCCCCGTAGCCATTACAGCGGCCAGCTGCCCCTGGCTCATAGGAGCGTGTGTGTGTGACTGCGCATGCGCGGCTGAGGGTCTCTCTGTCTGAGGCTTTGGGTCAGACCGGCGATCGTTTCTCCGCCGCGGACCACGGTCCGGTCCGGCTCCCCCGTAGCCATTACAGCGGCCAGCTGCCCCTGGCTCATAGGAGCGTGTGTGTGTGACTGCGCATGCGCGGCTGAGGGTCTCTCTGTCTGAGGCTTTGGGTCAGACCGGCGATCGTTTCTCCGCCGCGGACCACGGTCCGGTCCGGCTCCCCCGTAGCCATTACAGCGGCCAGCTGCCCCTGGCTCATAGGAGCGTGTGTGTGTGACTGCGCATGCGCGGCTGAGGGTCTCTCTGTCTGAGGCTTTGGGTCAGACCGGCGATCGTTTCTCCGCCGCGGACCACGGTCCGGTCCGGCTCCCCCGTAGCCATTACAGCGGCCAGCTGCCCCTGGCTCATAGGAGCGTGTGTGTGTGACTGCGCATGCGCGGCTGAGGGTCTCTCTGTCTGAGGCTTTGGGTCAGACCGGCGATCGTTTCTCCGCCGCGGACCACGGTCCGGTCCGGCTCCCCCGTAGCCATTACAGCGGCCAGCTGCCCCTGGCTCATAGGAGCGTGTGTGTGTGACTGCGCATGCGCGGCTGAGGGTCTCTCTGTCTGAGGCTTTGGGTCAGACCGGCGATCGTTTCTCCGCCGCGGACCACGGTCCGGTCCGGCTCCCCCGTAGCCATTACAGCGGCCAGCTGCCCCTGGCTCATAGGAGCGTGTGTGTGTGACTGCGCATGCGCGGCTGAGGGTCTCTCTGTCTGAGGCTTTGGGTCAGACCGGCGATCGTTTCTCCGCCGCGGACCACGGTCCGGTCCGGCTCCCCCGTAGCCATTACAGCGGCCAGCTGCCCCTGGCTCATAGGAGCGTGTGTGTGTGACTGCGCATGCGCGGCTGAGGGTCTCTCTGTCTGAGGCTTTGGGTCAGACCGGCGATCGTTTCTCCGCCGCGGACCACGGTCCGGTCCGGCTCCCCCGTAGCCATTACAGCGGCCAGCTGCCCCTGGCTCATAGGAGCGTGTGTGTGTGACTGCGCATGCGCGGCTGAGGGTCTCTCTGTCTGAGGCTTTGGGTCAGACCGGCGATCGTTTCTCCGCCGCGGACCACGGTCCGGTCCGGCTCCCCCGTAGCCATTACAGCGGCCAGCTGCCCCTGGCTCATAGGAGCGTGTGTGTGTGACTGCGCATGCGCGGCTGAGGGTCTCTCTGTCTGAGGCTTTGGGTCAGACCGGCGATCGTTTCTCCGCCGCGGACCACGGTCCGGTCCGGCTCCCCCGTAGCCATTACAGCGGCCAGCTGCCCCTGGCTCATAGGAGCGTGTGTGTGTGACTGCGCATGCGCGGCTGAGGGTCTCTCTGTCTGAGGCTTTGGGTCAGACCGGCGATCGTTTCTCCGCCGCGGACCACGGTCCGGTCCGGCTCCCCCGTAGCCATTACAGCGGCCAGCTGCCCCTGGCTCATAGGAGCGTGTGTGTGTGACTGCGCATGCGCGGCTGAGGGTCTCTCTGTCTGAGGCTTTGGGTCAGACCGGCGATCGTTTCTCCGCCGCGGACCACGGTCCGGTCCGGCTCCCCCGTAGCCATTACAGCGGCCAGCTGCCCCTGGCTCATAGGAGCGTGTGTGTGTGACTGCGCATGCGCGGCTGAGGGTCTCTCTGTCTGAGGCTTTGGGTCAGACCGGCGATCGTTTCTCCGCCGCGGACCACGGTCCGGTCCGGCTCCCCCGTAGCCATTACAGCGGCCAGCTGCCCCTGGCTCATAGGAGCGTGTGTGTGTGACTGCGCATGCGCGGCTGAGGGTCTCTCTGTCTGAGGCTTTGGGTCAGACCGGCGATCGTTTCTCCGCCGCGGACCACGGTCCGGTCCGGCTCCCCCGTAGCCATTACAGCGGCCAGCTGCCCCTGGCTCATAGGAGCGTGTGTGTGTGACTGCGCATGCGCGGCTGAGGGTCTCTCTGTCTGAGGCTTTGGGTCAGACCGGCGATCGTTTCTCCGCCGCGGACCACGGTCCGGTCCGGCTCCCCCGTAGCCATTACAGCGGCCAGCTGCCCCTGGCTCATAGGAGCGTGTGTGTGTGACTGCGCATGCGCGGCTGAGGGTCTCTCTGTCTGAGGCTTTGGGTCAGACCGGCGATCGTTTCTCCGCCGCGGACCACGGTCCGGTCCGGCTCCCCCGTAGCCATTACAGCGGCCAGCTGCCCCTGGCTCATAGGAGCGTGTGTGTGTGACTGCGCATGCGCGGCTGAGGGTCTCTCTGTCTGAGGCTTTGGGTCAGACCGGCGATCGTTTCTCCGCCGCGGACCACGGTCCGGTCCGGCTCCCCCGTAGCCATTACAGCGGCCAGCTGCCCCTGGCTCATAGGAGCGTGTGTGTGTGACTGCGCATGCGCGGCTGAGGGTCTCTCTGTCTGAGGCTTTGGGTCAGACCGGCGATCGTTTCTCCGCCGCGGACCACGGTCCGGTCCGGCTCCCCCGTAGCCATTACAGCGGCCAGCTGCCCCTGGCTCATAGGAGCGTGTGTGTGTGACTGCGCATGCGCGGCTGAGGGTCTCTCTGTCTGAGGCTTTGGGTCAGACCGGCGATCGTTTCTCCGCCGCGGACCACGGTCCGGTCCGGCTCCCCCGTAGCCATTACAGCGGCCAGCTGCCCCTGGCTCATAGGAGCGTGTGTGTGTGACTGCGCATGCGCGGCTGAGGGTCTCTCTGTCTGAGGCTTTGGGTCAGACCGGCGATCGTTTCTCCGCCGCGGACCACGGTCCGGTCCGGCTCCCCCGTAGCCATTACAGCGGCCAGCTGCCCCTGGCTCATAGGAGCGTGTGTGTGTGACTGCGCATGCGCGGCTGAGGGTCTCTCTGTCTGAGGCTTTGGGTCAGACCGGCGATCGTTTCTCCGCCGCGGACCACGGTCCGGTCCGGCTCCCCCGTAGCCATTACAGCGGCCAGCTGCCCCTGGCTCATAGGAGCGTGTGTGTGTGACTGCGCATGCGCGGCTGAGGGTCTCTCTGTCTGAGGCTTTGGGTCAGACCGGCGATCGTTTCTCCGCCGCGGACCACGGTCCGGTCCGGCTCCCCCGTAGCCATTACAGCGGCCAGCTGCCCCTGGCTCATAGGAGCGTGTGTGTGTGACTGCGCATGCGCGGCTGAGGGTCTCTCTGTCTGAGGCTTTGGGTCAGACCGGCGATCGTTTCTCCGCCGCGGACCACGGTCCGGTCCGGCTCCCCCGTAGCCATTACAGCGGCCAGCTGCCCCTGGCTCATAGGAGCGTGTGTGTGTGACTGCGCATGCGCGGCTGAGGGTCTCTCTGTCTGAGGCTTTGGGTCAGACCGGCGATCGTTTCTCCGCCGCGGACCACGGTCCGGTCCGGCTCCCCCGTAGCCATTACAGCGGCCAGCTGCCCCTGGCTCATAGGAGCGTGTGTGTGTGACTGCGCATGCGCGGCTGAGGGTCTCTCTGTCTGAGGCTTTGGGTCAGACCGGCGATCGTTTCTCCGCCGCGGACCACGGTCCGGTCCGGCTCCCCCGTAGCCATTACAGCGGCCAGCTGCCCCTGGCTCATAGGAGCGTGTGTGTGTGACTGCGCATGCGCGGCTGAGGGTCTCTCTGTCTGAGGCTTTGGGTCAGACCGGCGATCGTTTCTCCGCCGCGGACCACGGTCCGGTCCGGCTCCCCCGTAGCCATTACAGCGGCCAGCTGCCCCTGGCTCATAGGAGCGTGTGTGTGTGACTGCGCATGCGCGGCTGAGGGTCTCTCTGTCTGAGGCTTTGGGTCAGACCGGCGATCGTTTCTCCGCCGCGGACCACGGTCCGGTCCGGCTCCCCCGTAGCCATTACAGCGGCCAGCTGCCCCTGGCTCATAGGAGCGTGTGTGTGTGACTGCGCATGCGCGGCTGAGGGTCTCTCTGTCTGAGGCTTTGGGTCAGACCGGCGATCGTTTCTCCGCCGCGGACCACGGTCCGGTCCGGCTCCCCCGTAGCCATTACAGCGGCCAGCTGCCCCTGGCTCATAGGAGCGTGTGTGTGTGACTGCGCATGCGCGGCTGAGGGTCTCTCTGTCTGAGGCTTTGGGTCAGACCGGCGATCGTTTCTCCGCCGCGGACCACGGTCCGGTCCGGCTCCCCCGTAGCCATTACAGCGGCCAGCTGCCCCTGGCTCATAGGAGCGTGTGTGTGTGACTGCGCATGCGCGGCTGAGGGTCTCTCTGTCTGAGGCTTTGGGTCAGACCGGCGATCGTTTCTCCGCCGCGGACCACGGTCCGGTCCGGCTCCCCCGTAGCCATTACAGCGGCCAGCTGCCCCTGGCTCATAGGAGCGTGTGTGTGTGACTGCGCATGCGCGGCTGAGGGTCTCTCTGTCTGAGGCTTTGGGTCAGACCGGCGATCGTTTCTCCGCCGCGGACCACGGTCCGGTCCGGCTCCCCCGTAGCCATTACAGCGGCCAGCTGCCCCTGGCTCATAGGAGCGTGTGTGTGTGACTGCGCATGCGCGGCTGAGGGTCTCTCTGTCTGAGGCTTTGGGTCAGACCGGCGATCGTTTCTCCGCCGCGGACCACGGTCCGGTCCGGCTCCCCCGTAGCCATTACAGCGGCCAGCTGCCCCTGGCTCATAGGAGCGTGTGTGTGTGACTGCGCATGCGCGGCTGAGGGTCTCTCTGTCTGAGGCTTTGGGTCAGACCGGCGATCGTTTCTCCGCCGCGGACCACGGTCCGGTCCGGCTCCCCCGTAGCCATTACAGCGGCCAGCTGCCCCTGGCTCATAGGAGCGTGTGTGTGTGACTGCGCATGCGCGGCTGAGGGTCTCTCTGTCTGAGGCTTTGGGTCAGACCGGCGATCGTTTCTCCGCCGCGGACCACGGTCCGGTCCGGCTCCCCCGTAGCCATTACAGCGGCCAGCTGCCCCTGGCTCATAGGAGCGTGTGTGTGTGACTGCGCATGCGCGGCTGAGGGTCTCTCTGTCTGAGGCTTTGGGTCAGACCGGCGATCGTTTCTCCGCCGCGGACCACGGTCCGGTCCGGCTCCCCCGTAGCCATTACAGCGGCCAGCTGCCCCTGGCTCATAGGAGCGTGTGTGTGTGACTGCGCATGCGCGGCTGAGGGTCTCTCTGTCTGAGGCTTTGGGTCAGACCGGCGATCGTTTCTCCGCCGCGGACCACGGTCCGGTCCGGCTCCCCCGTAGCCATTACAGCGGCCAGCTGCCCCTGGCTCATAGGAGCGTGTGTGTGTGACTGCGCATGCGCGGCTGAGGGTCTCTCTGTCTGAGGCTTTGGGTCAGACCGGCGATCGTTTCTCCGCCGCGGACCACGGTCCGGTCCGGCTCCCCCGTAGCCATTACAGCGGCCAGCTGCCCCTGGCTCATAGGAGCGTGTGTGTGTGACTGCGCATGCGCGGCTGAGGGTCTCTCTGTCTGAGGCTTTGGGTCAGACCGGCGATCGTTTCTCCGCCGCGGACCACGGTCCGGTCCGGCTCCCCCGTAGCCATTACAGCGGCCAGCTGCCCCTGGCTCATAGGAGCGTGTGTGTGTGACTGCGCATGCGCGGCTGAGGGTCTCTCTGTCTGAGGCTTTGGGTCAGACCGGCGATCGTTTCTCCGCCGCGGACCACGGTCCGGTCCGGCTCCCCCGTAGCCATTACAGCGGCCAGCTGCCCCTGGCTCATAGGAGCGTGTGTGTGTGACTGCGCATGCGCGGCTGAGGGTCTCTCTGTCTGAGGCTTTGGGTCAGACCGGCGATCGTTTCTCCGCCGCGGACCACGGTCCGGTCCGGCTCCCCCGTAGCCATTACAGCGGCCAGCTGCCCCTGGCTCATAGGAGCGTGTGTGTGTGACTGCGCATGCGCGGCTGAGGGTCTCTCTGTGTATGTGTATGTGAGTGGCTTGGCTCTGTCTGTGTGAGTGAATGGCGTGTTGTATGTGAATGGCGTGTGTGGGTTGAGTCTCGTTCAGGTTGACCTGAGCGTGGTGTACCGCGAACACCAGGTGGGCAGCCCCCGTCCCCTCCGTGTTGGTCTACCATGGTCACAAGCACTCCAGCCCCGTCTTTGTACAGAGATTATATGAGTGAGTCTACGTCAGTGTTGGTCTAGGTGAACTCTGACCTCCATTACATGGTCCTAATATTGAGTTGGTGCAGGTGTGTCCTTATCTGTGCTTAGTATTTGACTTACGAAGATGGGGGCCTTTTGGAGATGCCAAAGACGTCGAGGTTGACTTGGAGCTCGACGCGTAAGTAATACAATGCCTATATATCATCTGTTTTCATTGATAATGGCCACAAAAACAAAAGTTATTTTTACGTTAGCTAGCTGGCCGTTCCTGTTTTAATATTTTGCTCGGCTTGCTTGGTAGATGACTAACTGCTAGCACTTTTGTGGAGTATAGCAATGCCATGCTAGTGTGGGCCAATATAAGTGGCTAGCTAATGTTTTTGACAGTTCTTGTTTACACAAATTAGCTGTATTCAATGTGTGTTCGTCGTCACTGTGCGTTAAACTAGCTGCACAAGTCCTCATGGGCCGGTTTGGACCGCCCAGCACCAAGATGTAAGATGTAATGGTGTAAATACAGCAACTGCATTAAATCTATTTAAATTAACCACCATTATTTACTGTTTATTCCTAATTTAAGGTTCTTTCTCAGGTTCTCAACCTTTGAGGAGAGTGTTGCCTTTTCACAAAATGCAGAAATGTGCCAGAAGTGCCATAGTGGGCACTGCTGGGGTGTATACATTATGATGGGATGATTAATACATTTCAGATATTATAAACAAAGGGCACACCACGTAGTCATTTTTCCATGTCTTTATTTAGACAAAAATCTATGCCCCTTCTACCTCAAATGGGTGTAAGCCAAAGTCACATCAAACCCTCTACAGGAACAACACATGACTATCTCTTTCTGAACACTGACATTAAGAACCTGTAACCCTGTGCATTTGTGTGAATGTATGGCTGTATATGATGGAGCTTTGACAGCAAAGTACAGTATAAACACCATAAACATCCTAGATGTTCCCATTAATCTGATTTAAAACACCTGTGTGTCAGCCTGCCCTCAGAGGTTGCCATGGTGATTCTACCTGTGTGTGTGTGGCTGGTTGTGTTTTATAGGGACTTTTATTTGTGTATGGGAAAAACCTCCCAAACTCCTTCCATTTAAAACAAATTTGTATCTGATAAGATCTTAAAAGATCAGAACCAGGTGACTTTTCTGATGAAGTACATTTTGTTGTTTCTATATGTATAGATTTCTATATGTATTGTCTGTGTCTGAAAAGTGTTTAAATCATGGAGCTGGAATTTGGCAGAAACATTAGTAAAGTACTGGTAGCTGATAAACTGCAGAGATACCAGAGAAGTCCTTAATTAATGGATTGGTCTCAGCTGCAGCTCTGGCCTGAGGCTCAGGGGTTGCCACGGTAACTTGGAGGGTTGCCATGACGACAGACAGACCCACACCTTTCTGGCAGGGGCAGGCAAAGAAGCAGAGAAGGAGGGTGATTTTCCGCCCTCGGGTGATGAAGTAACATTAGGGCTAGGTTATTGTGACAAAATGGCCGCTCCCTACAGAAAAATAAGACCGTGGTCGGCACGAGACCTTCCTGAAAACGTCGATGGGTTTTTGGTGTTTCTGCAGTAAATACTGTTAACTGTCACAAGCTAAAAAAAAAAACAAAATAAAACAAACAAGAAAAAAAAACATACACCTATTTTTCTCAGGAAAACAGCTCCAAATGTTGTATTGGAGTTAATGGGCAGCTGGATAATACTGGCATCACTCAGAGGCTCGTGGTTCAAATTCTGTAAGACTCTCTGCTTTTTCAAGAACATGGTCTGAAAGACGACGAGCGTGTCTACAACTGTGGAATAAATTAGACGTGTAGCGTGTAATTTGTAGCTGGGAGGAGGACGAAAATAGAAAAATATTAGACAATTTGAGGCAACCTCTCCCACTCTGGTCGATGATGTCACCCACTCTATCCACCCATTATAATGTCAAAGAGTTGAAACAGCACATTAATACACCTTTTGTCTACAGTGTAAAGTTTAAATGGAGTCTCTGAGTGAAAGTACAGGAAGTCTATGGGAAAAAATCTCAGTTTTTTAAATAAAGATTTGAAAAAGGAAAAAAAAAAAAAACTACAGTTCAGTTTTGAAAATCTATTCAGTCTCAAGTCTCCGATGTTTTCTCACACTGCGTTAAGTGCCCTAACTCCTATCCTTGTAGTTTCTCATTGATGTGCCGCTGCCATGACTTGTGAACCTCCTTATGTATCTTCAAGTTTGACTTTGTCTGAAACCTCTTGCCACAAGTTGTGCAGAGGAATTTCTTCTTTGACTTTTTGGGATTTGTCCCTGGGCAGCATTTGAGGTGATGTTTACTTGCAACCATATTGCCACATTTATCACAAAAATACGGTTTCTCTCCGGTATGCTGTCGAATGTGAACGTTACGACTAGACACCTGAGTGAATGTTTTACCACACCAGTCACAACTGAATGGTCTTTCACCCGTGTGAACTCTCAGGTGCTGAATAAGGTGGTGGTTGTTATTGAACACCTTGTTGCATTCAGGGCATTTGAAGGGCTTCTCCTCTGTGTCCTCCTTTTCTGGGGTGACTTTGGATGCACTCTGCATTTTGCAAAATCTGAGATGATTGCTTGTGGTAAAACTTTTCCCACATCTAGCACAAAAATATGGCTTTTCCCCCGTATGCCTCCTCATGTGAGTAACACGACTTGAGTTCTGAGAAAATGCTTTGCCACAGTGATCACAGGTAAAGGGTTTCTCTCCTGTGTGAGTCCTAATATGTAGAACTAGCTGGTACTGCTGGTCAAACTCCCTGTTGCACTCTGGGCATTTAAAGGCTTTGTGCCCTTTGTGAGACTTTTTTACATGCCTCATCAGATAAGAGCACTTCTTAAATGTTTTACCACAAAGGTGGCATGACTTTTCTTCCATAGCAGGTTGATCCGCTTCCACAAAGACTTCGATGCCAGGACTCTGTGGAGGCGACAAAGAATCATCACTTTCAATCCATCTGGCACCTGTGGTTTTCTTCAGACTCACAGTTACAGCATTGGAAGATGGAAAAAGCTCACATTTCATCAGCACCTGATCTACCTGTTCCTCTGTGACCTGTTTGTTCATCTCTGTTTCCTCTTGTGCAGCATCGTCCTCCACTTTGACATCACACCCCGGCAGCAGCACGTCTTCGACCTGTATGTGGATGTCTGTTTCCTCTGGGACGGGGGCCTGCTCCACCTTAATGTCACACTGCTGCAGCAGCGAGGGAGGCAGCTCTTCAGAGACCAGCTTAGTGTCTAAAGGTTAGAAAGGACACTTGAAACCTCCAGCACATATCCATTGAAAACTGACTTTATATGAGTGTAAGACATCAATAAAGTAAATATGGAAACTTAACACGCCCTGCACCAAGCCTTGACCCTGAGCCCCATGGCACTAATAATAATAATAATAATGATAATAATTGAGACTTTTTAACATGCTGCATCGGATAACTTCTTAAATGTTTTACCACAAAGGTGACAAGACTTTTCTTCCATTACAGGTTGATCCCGTTCCACAAAGTGTTCGATGCCAGGACTCTGTGGAGGCGACAAAGAATCATCACTTTCAGTCCATTTGTCATCTGTGGTTTTCTTCAGACTAAGTTAGACCATTGGAGGATGGGAAAAAAAAACTCACATGTAATGATTTAATTTGGAAATATAAGCGTCGTCTGTGTCTGACCTACCTGTTCCTCAGTGATCTGTGTGTTGATCTCTGTTTCCTCTGGTACACCGTCCTCCTCCACTTTGACGTGACTCCACTGCAGCTGCACGTCTTCAACCTGTATCTGGACCTGTGTTTCCTCTGGGATGGGAGCCTGCTCCGCTTTGAAGTCACACTGCTGCAGCCGCACGTCTTTGACCTGTATGTGGATGTGTGTTTCCTCTGGAATGGGAACCCGCTCCAACTTAATGTAACACTGCTGCAGCAGCGAGGGAGGCAGCTCCTCAGAGACCAGCTTGGTGTCTAAAGGTTAGAAAGGACACTTAAAACCTCCTGCACACATACACTGATAACTGACTTTATCCGCATCCGTAAATCAAACATGGAAACTAAACACACCTCGGCCCGAGGCCTTAGGCTCTATTAATAATTACTTGTGAAACTAAAAGAACAACACAAATCAATCAGTGTCCTAACTCCATATGCACCTTCATGTTTGACTTGCAGCTGCACATCTTCGACCTGTATGTGGACCTGTGTTTCCTCGGTGACGGGAGCCTGCTCCACTTTGATGTGACACTGCTGCAGCAGCGAGGGAGGCGACTCTTCAGAGACCAGCGTGGTGTCTAAAGGTTAGAGACGACACTTGAAACATCCAGCGCATACACACACAAACACACACTGAAAGCTGACTTTATATTAGAGTTAGACCTACATCACATCTATTGAGTAAATACTACACATTCATAGTTACTGGATTACCTTAACTGAGGAAAAAGAAGGCGACATACTTTTAAATGTTCCTGTGGTAAAACCAAATCAGGCGTGGATTATTAATGAAAGCAGATTCTTCTGTGTTTATGCACGTGTCTAAAAACAAACGTGGTTCATGTCCAGACACTTGACTTGACCCTAGCCACCTTTATCTATCCGAACACAAAAAACTTGCCATCTCTTCAGCCTCACAGTGATAAAAAGCAGCAGCCTCCATCGTCCGTGTCTTACCTGCAGAGGAACAAGAATCCACTAATTCATGTTTGATCCTGTCGTTTACTGATCCCTGTTGAAGAATAACTTCCTGTCAGTGTGTGTTAGGGATGGTTCGCAAGACAAACACATCATGAAAAAAGCGCTTTTATGTACTCTCACTCGTATAAATAAGCATATACAATGTGGTCTGCCTCAGCTCTAATGTACACTCAGTTACCGGTTCATCTTCCTGCACACCTTCCTCCACTATCACCTCTCTGTAAAAAGCAACATAATTCAATGGGACCATTGTACAAATTGATGATTAAGCTGAATCATCACCTTGTATCCTTGATGATGGGAGGATCTATTACATCAGTTTTAACCATGTTTGCCTTACAAACCAGCAACTGAGTGTAATTTACACGAGTTAGCATTTAGTCAGCCATACAACGACAGTCATACAACACTCACCGCCTGGACACTTGATGTGTCTGGGGAGACGCCGACGCTCGGTACCGCCGTCGGCGTCAGGTAGCGACGCACCGCACCGTTCTCCGGCAGCCCGTTACTCGTGTAGTCGCCCGGAACGAAGTGCTCCGAGCACACGAAGTGTTTCTTGAGCTCGTCCTGGTCGGTGTTGACATCGATGCTGAGGGCGAGCAGCCACAGTCTGAGCCGCGTCGGTTCCCTCACTGGGAAGCGGTGAAACGACACAGGAGCGCCCTTCTTGATTTTGTTGGCGCACGACTTGACAGCGCAGCAGGACGGCATGCTGCCCCTCCGGTCCTCATCCGAGTCAAGATTAGATTGGTGATAAAGTTGCGCTCCTGGCTGCACCTCCACCCTCTCTCTCTATGTCTCGCTTTCGCTTTCTTCTTCTCTTGTTTTCTCTTCTTCTTCTTCTTCTTCTTCTTGGAGGTTTTACAGCGGCTCCCCCCCTTCATGTGTGGAGCACTACTGACCCCCTCTGGACCCGGTCAGATATGATGAGATTCAGTGCTGCTGGCTCCTGCCATTTACCCTTTGTTTTAACATGAAGGTGGAGACCTCTGACCTTATTTACGGTCCTTTTTAAATGATATGTTAAAAAAAACTAATGCATGTAAGAACAATTATTACATTTCCTCCGCTGCGTGTGTTGAAAACTGGAGTTAATGTTGAATTAGACCTTTTTCAGCTCAGGTGAAACTCAGTCAGCAGGGTTGGGGTGTCTTTCACAGTATTTCTTGGCTTGTGTCTGGCAGCGTTTTAACCTGAAATGTGCACAGCAGGCTTGATTTTGTTTTCAATAAATCCTGCAGCTGCTCTCTGTGTTTGCTGTTTCATACCTCAGACAGACGTGTTGCAGCAGCAGCAGCATGGAAACAATGTGGTTTCCCTCCTGTGTTGATTCTCTTATGAACTCACATCACAGGCATTCAGGTTGGAGGATTTGCACAGATCAGACACTTGTAAGGTTTCTCTTTCAGAAGGTCAGATCCTTGAATGAGAGAGTAAATCACCAGACTTCCTTTAAGTCTCAGATGTGTTTCCCCAGATGCGGCGAGCGCCGTCGCCGCTCGGCTGGCAGATGAAGGGATTTGACAGTTGGCAGCTCCCTCTGTTTCATTATTGAGTTGTTTCACAGTTGGAGGGAGCGGCCTCCAGCGCCGCTGTGAACTCTATTTTTTCGTCTTTAATCTGCCGTAATAATTGATCTTGGCTCTGCTGCAGCTTCATGTTGGGACTCTGCTCCTGAGAAAGGAGGGGGCGGGGGGGGGGGGGGGGGGGTGGGGCATCTCCTTTGAGACTAAAGCAGCATCTGTTATACATGAAAGAAGATTCACCGACTCTGAGATTTTGGGATTGAATCAAACATTGGGATATAAATATACCACGTTTCTCCTCTGGGCCTCATTCCTGACGGGCTCTTCTCATCGAGGTGACTGATTCTTAAAATAAATCTTCAACAACAAACCAAACTCTTTCCAGGAAGAACTTGTGCAGAACCGTTATAGGCAGGGCTACAGTTTCCATTTGACATCTGTTTATCTAATTTGTTTTTTTTAACATGAATTATATCTAATTATCTCAGCTATTGATGATTTGGCTCCTGTTTTAATGAGGAGATGTTACTTCCTGTTGTGAATCTTCACCATGTGTGTCATAGAAGTAAAACAGTGCATGAATGAGTTTTTTTAGTCCCATTTATTTATCCAAATGTTAAATCAACTGTTACAGATTAAATAATTATTAGGAAGCAACTAAAAGTAACCAGAATACATTAGGTTGTGGTAGAATATCAGCAGACAGTTAAAGACACAAACCCAGTTTAACACTAGCTCTCAGTATACGTTTCTGACTTTTGTTGATTTTCTGTGTAAACATTTGTGTTGAACATCTGAGGATTTTCACACAGAGACACAGAGAAAACCAGCCAGTTCCAAGATGAGAAGTTTATTGGTTTGCAAAGAAGCTGTTTTTACAAAAGCATGTGGAGGAAGAAAAACAAAAACATTTGGAGAGGGCTAATGAACTGTCTTCATCTAAACACTGGTTCAGTGCACTTTCTCAATGAGTTATCGCCGACATCTTGTTGGTAAGTAGTTATCATTATTGTTATTATTATTATTATTATTATTAATATTCGTGGCGGTGGTGGGCGGATGGAGCTGCTCAGCTGGAAAACAGCAGATGAAACATCCAACGTGACGCTTAAAGAGCCAAAAACACTCATGTCATAATGACGGTTAACTTCATTTTAAACACTGATCCGATAAACTGTTGTTCACGTCGGAGCCCAGACCACGTTCATCTTTATCAAAAATGCCCTCATGTAAAAACAGCAAAGATCAGTATGTTACCAACACAGTAGGTTTTGACGTTAACACTCACAACCCTGCTGGTTACACTTTAATAAATAGAAATGATGAGATGATTGTACACCCACACAACACATTAGCAACAGATCAGCCTACTTCTACTCAGAGGACACTTCAGAAATGGACATCATGATTTAGACATGTGGGTCTCAGCACTTTTTTTAGAAAGTCATTTTGTTGGTTCACTGTTGGTTAAGACTTGTGGGAAAAGCTCGATTTAGATTCTTGAGTCCATTCATATCCTTCGTTTGTGCAACCTAGTGTTTACGTCAACAGCGTTTAAATCCCATAATTTGTCATCAAGGTGTCAGCACAAAATTCTAATCTTCCTAAATACGAGCAGGCCAAAGGAAAACCTGACCCTGAAACACCTCAAAGATGGTTTAAAAAAATAAAAGCACATGCTTGACTGGAACAGAAACCGGTGATGTAAAACCTTCATCTTTCATGTTTACAAAACAGCCAGGTACAAGCTTACATGCACAACAAAATGCTTCCTGCTCGCAACTCAGCTTGGTAATCGTCATGTAAAAACAAAGCCTGCGAGGCTGCGTTCATAAATATGTACATCCAAAGTCCAACAACAGGGCAACATATAGACAGGGGGGGCAAATAAACCAGTAGCCCTCGGTTTTTTGAGTGAAGGTGGGGGAAACATCTGTTTCACAACTCAGTGGGTTAAGGAGGAGAGGGCCCTAAATAACTGAGGGGAATGTGAACAGTGTTTTCCCACCTGGGTTATTTATATCATCAGATTACAATCAGGAAGAGAATGACATTCAGTTTTCAGTTGGTTGCACAACAGTTAAAACGGGGGCCAAGAGCAGGAATCAGTATTTCTGGAGATTGCAAAAGAAAAGACATGGGATCATTAGGAGATCAGGAAGTGGGACCTGTTGAGGTTTTTCCAAGCACATGTACCATATATATATTTTTTTTTTTTACTTTTTTTTAAGTCCCTTGAGAACGCCAGTACTTTCTTAAAAAAAAAAAAAGTGCAACAGTACCAAATTAGTAAGCTCAAGTCAAGTACCCTGCCAGCTTGTCTTGTACCTGCAGCACACCTCACTGTGCAGAAAGCCTCAAGGGAAAACACACTGTACACAGCTAGAAAACACACTCCACTTATACAGCTCAATACCGATACCAGCAGAGTTTCACTGTGCTATGTTGACAAACACACACTCCCAAGCCCAGCTCCCTGCACGCACACACACACACAAACATAAACAAAAAGCGCTCCCTGGCTCGAGCCCTTTAATTCAGGAAGTCTTGAGTTGTTCATCTCCCTCCCCCATAATTCCTAGCAACAGCGCTGCAGCTGTTGATACTGGTAACTGCTGCCAGCTGTGACAGCTGTGCAGCCAAAAAAACATGAACCTGCACTTAAAACACACACATCTCATTTCTACAAATCATGAAACACACATTGTTGAGTTATGGTCATATTCTTTACATGGTGAATATTATCAGTGTTACAAAGGAATGTTCACCAGTTAATAGAAAGAACAACAAAAAACAAAACAAAACAGTATCGAAAAAAACACAACCTGTCAACACAATTACACATTATTGTACACATTTGTTCTGCTGTAACACTGGTGTAATGATGCGTCGCACTGGCTCGCATCCTTTCACACTGAACTCCTCTCTGGCCTCTCATACCAAACTGTACTCATTTCCTGTTTGGGTCCAAAATAAACCAGCGGCTTGCAAAGTGAAAAAAGGAGGAGCTCAGGAAGACCGTGTCTGACCAACCAGGAGAAAACAAGTTGTGCTCCAGAGCAGTCAGCGACCTTATTGCTGTGTGAAAGGAACTAATAAATACTTGTGTATGTGTGTGTATCTGTGTGTGTGTGTGTGTGAGAGAGAGAGAGTATATGTGTGTAGAAAACGTCCACTCTCTTATCAGAGAAAGTAATGAGGTGTTAAAGAGGTTCCCTCAATGTTTGCTCAGAAATCTAAAAGAAGCTTCATTAACGTGAGCGATCGGACGCATCGGTGAAGTCGGTGCAGCTGTTCTGCACAGATGTCATGGCTTGCGCCAAATTCACAGCAGCAAAAAGGTGATGAAGGGAGAAAAACCTTCATTAGCGCGTTAAGATCACGGCCCGAACACTTTTAAGTTGAAAATCAAACTCTTAATGATGCTTCCCTGCAGCTACACACACACACACACACACACATGCACACAGCGCGCACTGTCATCACTTTCTACCAGGTCAACAATTTTTTGTTTTAATGGTTAATAAATAATTTACTAATGTTTTACAGATCAAGTAGTTATAAAAGGAGTTAGTTTTGGGGTTGCCAGGTTGTGAAAAATCCCCTTTGGCTGATCCTCCTGCATCTGTCTTTTTGTAAAACAGCTGCAGGACATCTGGATCAGAATCCAGTTATTATCAAATTAGAAACATTTCATGCATCGTTATAAAAGTGAGAAATGTAGGTTTGTTTATTTATGATTAACATCTGTGATTATTGGTTTTTTTTCAATGTTTTATCAGAATACAAGATAATTGGCAACACTTAAGATTTGATTAATTACTTTTGTCTGATCTATAAAGCACCAGTGGATGATTTATTACCATTAAAGAAGCTGTAAGTTAACGTGATCTCCAGACTTATGTTGTTCAGTTCTTAATACCTAGTTCAACATGTCAGACTTTGCAGAGCATAGTGAATGCTGATACTGTGAGAGGCGTAAACAGAGCTCCTTAAGCCTTAATCTTATTAATACTAATGAGTGTTTGCTTTGCAGCTAACTGTGTATTATTATTATTATTATTACAATTTCCTCTCTGCCTCAGTGAAGGAAAGTCGTCTTGTGTAAGGTGGAGTGGTCACAGAGGCTACAACCACATGTGATGCACAGCATGCGTAAACAGTACTTGTTGCTGGCTGCATTGAACAAGGATGTAACTCGCTTTATAACATCTATCTGCTTCAGTGTGTGTGGACCAGAAGTCCGACATGGAATGATTCAGGAAACACAAAAAAAAAAAAAATCCAACAAATCCATAAAACACATATTGTCAGACTGAAAATAAGACTATAACAGCACCAGCCATACCACTGAAAAACTGTGACATTAAGTAATCATTTTGTGCATCACTATTATCTCCTATGCTACTATAGAAACATGAATACTATACATTCAAAATACCATCAGGATCCGATTCTGCTTCCCAACAACCATCTGACTGTCTGCCCGAATGCGACGTGAGGGATTTTTTTGGATTTTAGTTCACACCTGCGCACTTTTGGGACGGCACGGCTTCTTCTTCTTCTTCTTCTTCTTCTAAACGTTGAGTGAGTCTACTTTTATGAGAACAAGTTGCATATTGTATTTATTAGTGTACGGTTCAAGATGAGGTTTGTGTGAAAACAATGAGCTCGACGGCTCTCCCCACCCACTGTAAACAGGTGTAGCTTTACTTCCTGTTTGCCAAACAGGACTTTTTTTTTTTCCCTTATCTCCAGGAGAACGTGGCTGCAAGTGCTCGCTAAAGTGAGTGCAAACTACCATCACACACACGCCGTCTGACAGAATAGGACGCTTTCCACTAAACGTTATCATGATATAATCCTCAGTTTTTTGGGAGGGGTATTTAGGTCGGTTGAGACGGCAGCATGTTACCATGACAACTGGAATAAACCCGAGGGAAGGCAAGGGGAAACGCCTACGAGACACACCAACACATAGAGGGTGTGTGATTGTGGACACTACAGTGAGATCAGTTTAATTAGATAACTACAACAGTAAATACGTGTCCAGCTGGGTGGAGTGAAATCTAATAATCAGTTTTATCTGATCTAAAAAAAAAAAAAAAAAAAAAAAAAAAGTAAATCATGCCTCTGGTCCTGTGCTAATCAGTCAAGGCTCCAGCTGAATATCTGAACACTGCTCAGGTTCAATACTGCAGAGATTTACAGTACGGCATCTTATTCGGGTGACAATGAATCAGCGTCTAATTTTCGAGCTTGATCAACATGCATTTTCCAGCTCATCCACAGTTGCAGAACTTCCTTCGATTTAAGTTAAAACATTTAATCCTCAACATTTACGTTTGCATTTCGTCTTAGCTGCTAAGTTCCAGATACAATTTTCCTGAGAACCTGGTTTCCGTAACATCCGAGCTTGTTTTCCTTCTTGGAAATTATTCCACACCTGCCTCTTCCTCTGCTCCATCCCTAAAGGACTCGGCATGGAGGAAAAAAAATGAATAATGCACTATTAATAAGCCATGAGATCCCTGATCTGACAAAACTGGGGCTACAGGGGAAAAAAAAACCCTGAAATGGAGCCAAACTCATTCGCCCACAAAGCATCATCATGTCAGAACCTCGTTAAATGGAAAGAAGTGAGTGAAATTAAGCAGAAGATCTCTAACCTGTCACTGCTGGAGACTTTTTTTTTTTTTCCAGTTGCTATGTTGCTGCAGTGTTGCATGATGGGTTATGGACGATGACATAACCGGTGTACGGGTGGGTGTGTGTGCGTGTATGTGTGTGTGTGTGTGTGTGTGGTCGTCTGTGATCAAGTTCTTGGGTAGTTAACCGAGCTTGGTGATCTGTAGATCTCCTTGTATCCGTACTGTGTCAATAGAGGGCAAAGATTTTACTTTGTGATAAAAGTCAAAGAGCTGGTGTCCGTCCACGAATATCCGGAACCTCTGGTGCTCGCAGTGGATCTCAATCTGCAGGGAGGGAAAAGGAAGGAGACGACAGGGGGGGAGGAGATTAGATAACACAGATCATCAATAAAGCTGAGATGAGATTACATTAAGTATGATTTATAATCAGCCGTGTAATGCAGAAGCAAAGACACTGGTATCTGTGAATCAAAGTGCAGTAAAAGGGCAATTGAGATAAGCACCAGTGAAGTGAAGTGCTTGAAGGAGTAGTAGTAGACTACTAGCTTTCTCATGTCTGTATGTTTGTATGAAACTATAGTTAGCAGATAGCTTAGCATGACGACTGGAACCTATCTTTAATTTTCAAACCACAGAAAATGTTACATGTAAAAACAAGCGTCTCAACAAGTGTGCTAATTGGCTACAGCTTCATTTGTGCAAATAAAAGTGGAATAAATCTAAATGTCAGCAAGAAAACAAATGAGCTTATTCCCTGAAATTCCCACAACAACTTCTGTCAACCAGCGTTTTTTTTTTTTTTTGTTTGTTTTTTTACATGTGTGCTGAGCTGATACAACAAGCAGCTTATTCAGCCTGTGCAGCAGTTACACAGGGTGGGGGGTGGGGGGGTGGAAAGAGTGGAGAGAGTAAACTCCACTCCTACTACTCCATCTGAAGACAGGTTATTTGACTTAACCCACACAGACACAGGATTATTTCTCCTCCTCAAGCAGCTTGTTTGAGAAAACAGTCTCTGAAATAACCAACGTTGCATCCGGTCGATAACCAGTTCATATGAATATTTACTTGCAGCTTCTCCCCTGTGAGATTTTAGAAAACAACAACATTAAAATCCTTCTCCGCCGTGATAATGAAAGAACCAGCCCTTGATTTGTTACTTTAGTTTGACTCATTTAACAAAAAATACACTTGAAAATGAAAATAAACGTCAGATCAAGTAAAAAAAAAAAGAAAAAATCACCTTTTTGACCAGCACAAACGTCTGTAAACACTAACCTGACATATCTTTCATGTCTCTTTAATAGGAAATGTAGTTTTATTTTACACATCCAGCAGATATGAAGCACCATAATCATTCATTTGATGACTGCATGTGCTACATGTGTTCTGTAGCAACTGGGGAAAAGCATGCAAACCATCAAAATGCTTCCTGAGCACTGGTTTGCTGCCGTGTGAACATCTCTGCTGCAGTTTGCACCAAAGGACACACTTACACACACACAAACTTGTAGGTGTGATCAAACGGCCTGAGGCAGATTGTTATCGTCAGAGAAGAGAGTAGTTAAGAGAAAAAAAAAAAAAAGATAAAAGCGCCTCATCCCATCATGAAACCACAGCACATCATGTGTCCGTCCGCATGCTTCCAAATTCATGAGGCAGTTTTCTGGAAACAATGTGTGAAAACAGCCCTCAAATCTCCAGCCCACCGGCTTCTGACAGAGTCATGACTGCGCTGACCTGCTCGGTCACATTGTGACTACAAACAATGACACTTTAACAGGGAGCTGCCATTACATAACCAGACCCAGGGATCACCTCCAGAAAGTAATTTAATATAGTCGACGCTCTGTGTTCAGTGGTTTCTGTGGATTATGTAAAGAACAGAATATCTGAGTCTTCGTGCATCTGTTAAGCCTGAATTGAATGACTTATGTCGGACATGTTGAAAAGCTCATCCTATATTGTCAGTCGAACACCATATGTGTTGTTCACGCTCACATTGAGAGTTATTAGAGCGGAATCTGAAGTTATAGTCTAACGAGTCCTCAGGTCTTCTGACAATTACTCATCTTGCATATGTGGTCAATTCCCCCTCCCCCACCCCCACCCCCACTCCCACTCAAATCCATCATCCAGCGCCCAAACAGCTGATGTCACACACAGGATACATGCTGCATTTATATGAGCGATAGCCACGATTTATCGTGGAGCAGCATTTCCTGTTTGTCTCTCATGCCCATAGACGGCACAACATTTCTGTCGTAACATGTGACCCTGTGTGACACTTGAGTGATGTTTCAAGGAGGCGACTTGATAAACAAGAGAAACACGATGACGTTTCAGCTGTTTTGGCACATTTACTGCAGATGACGACTTTTTAAATTGCCAACTATTTTGTGGATGATGGATTGTTTGATCTCTAAATGCTTTCCCCAAAATGTTGCATGTTTTAATTCCTTAGTATTTGGTGCATTTTTTCCTGTATCAGCACTTCTGCATTACTCTTTTATGTGTCCCTTCTGTGAACCCAATAAACTACAAGGAAATAAAAAACATCTAATAAAAAATTAGTCACACAAACACAAAGTCGCTGTTGATCAGCTGCTCCGCCACTCAGTTCAGCACAAGCTACTGCTGCTTGTGCTCTTTCATTTATCACAGAGCATGTACTGTATTTCAGGCGGCCACTGTCCAACATCCAGCTTTTAAAAACGTGTTGGTTTTCTTCAGCGCAAGTGTTTGTGGTGTTGTGTAGTAGTGGCTGGCCTGGCCTCTCTCTTTTTAGTGGTCACACAACCACCTGTGCAAATACTATGAGCATCTTTGATGAAATATGTCCAATTGCTAATTTGAATAGTTATCATGTCCACCACACCCTGTTTTGTTCTTGTAGCCCTCCCAGTACAATGACTCTTTGAACTTTAGGTGTTGCTCCACTGACTAAGACAGACAGACCACACATCAACCATAGCGTTCATTAAACTTGGATGAGCTTTTTCCAAGAATGAGTATAAACACCAAATCAGGGGAGATTCACCTCATCTCCAAAACTCAGCAGGGAACTTATGGTGTAAAATGATTCATAGACAACTGATGAATTTTCTTTTACTGGGACCATGATAACAAAGAACTTATCCTCAGTCCTCAGGTCAAAGGAGATGGATCCAAAAACCCGTGACTGACATTTGATGATCAAGAGTCAACAGACTGTCTGAGCCTGAACCTGCCTGCAGACATCAAGTACCCAGCAGCATCTGACATGCAGGTTAGTGATGGATGCAAAAAAAAAAAAAAGAAAAATGAGAAGAAGAAGTCTTTACCCTAAAAGGCTGGTCAGGGATGAAGGGGAAGTAGGCTGTGGAGGCCTCCTCCTCCGTCCATTTCCCAGCTACACGGGCACTGCGCAGAAACTGGCGGTCACTGAAGCGGGCGGTGAGTTTCAGGGCCACATCTTGAGGCGGCTCTTCCTTCTCCGAATCACGGCCGCAGGTCAGGCTCACGTCAAAGCTGGAGGAGGAGGAGGAGGAGGAGGTGGAGGGGGGGGATGGGAGGAGAGGATAGAGTCAGAGGCAGGCAGGACGTCATATGTAGGATATGAGTCCAATAGCTAATCTGGGATAAATCAGATGCATATAATTCAGCTGCTGCTGTGTAAGAGCAAACCAAACAGCCTGTTAATTATGAATAATCCCTGCTGCTGCTGCTGCTCCTACCCACCCCCCACCCCCACCACCCCTCCTCTACAGCTGTGCTGTTTATACACAAGCATCTTTGTGTCAGTATATACTGTAGACACGATTACAGTGACAAACTTCCTCGTGCAATGGGAGAAGAACAGGCTGAACCTCGGAGCAGCTCGGGACATTCGCATGAACTTTAACTTGAATACTGTGCCAGCGGCTGCAGCAGCAGCAGCAGCCACAGAACATGATGAGGTCATGGAGGGGGTTTCTTCCAAGTCTGACACAAGTTTCCATGTAGGGTATGGACACACCCAAACAAGTCCCTCCACACTGAGCCTTCTTTTTTCTTCTTTACCCCCTTTTCCTCCCTGCTGGAGAGGGAACGCCCTGTCTCTGCATACTTAAGCCACCACTCTGTCTCTCTGTTGCCCTGGAGTGGCCATGCCAGTCAGACTGGCCCAAGAACAAAACGCCTATCTCTACAATCAGTCTCTGAGCATGTGGATGACTCAATGATGCTTTGAACACGGCGACCCGTGCTCCTGATACGGTGCATGTGCATGCGTTGCTAGCTGTTATCTTACCTGTCTGGCTCCAGGTCGACAATGCCCATCACTATGATCTTCTTCCCTGGCCGCATACCGCCCCGGATGCGTCCGCTGAATGGCACCGTCTATGCAAAGCACATGTAATTGATTACGCACGGCCCGGAGCGAGCATCAAACAATGTTTGCAATAGATAAGACGTCTTTGATTACCAGGAGACGTGATAAATCCTCCTTGTCAGGTGAGATGAGGCCGGGGTTCCCCAGCGAGTCGTTCATGTGGTCATCCTCCACATTCTTCAACACCAGCGACAAAACACACAGGATGCAAACCGTCATTTATCGTCCTGTCAGGTGGGATATAAACTGACCGGGCTGAGGATAAACACCCGACCTGAGGCTGCGGGCCTGGTCGCTATATGATAAACACACACACGCACACATTGTGGCCTCGCATGCGGCTTCCAACAATGACAAGGTGGCAGCAGACCTGTCATGTTGTTATCAGGACTCCTGTCGCGACCAATGTCAGATTATAAATTGGCCTCATAAGCTCCAAATTGGCCTCATGTAATGCACTGCGCCGTAAATGCGCACATTCAGAGCACCGGGCTGGCCGGCCTAGGTGAAACACACACCGCCGGACACATTTCAACACAGACCTATTGGATTTCCTATTTCCTCCCCGGCCGCAGATGAAAGAGGAGTCGCCTTGCACCCTGAATGCGCTGCGCACGGCGCTCCGCACTTACAAATAAGCGCCGGATAATCGACATAATGGTGCGCTTAAATCAAACCCACAGACAGGCCGACATGCAGAGGACATCTGAATACCAACACACCCAACTCCCGCCCCGGTTCCCGTGCAGCTCCAGAATACTCACTATTCCGTCCTTTTCCGCTGCCTGCACCGCCATCTTGAGCAGAAGAGCATAGGATGCTTATTATCGGAGCAGAGGCAGCCCTGCCGGGGGAGCGCGCGCTGTGTCAGCGTCGTGGCACTGACTCAGGAGGATATTCCTGTTCCTGCTCCGCTCCTCCCGCTCCTATTCCGGGGTCTCCACGTCTCGCCGGCCGGGTCTCGCGGAGAGCACAGTCACCTCAGCAGGACATCCCTCCGCTCCCCTGTCCGCCTGAAATGGGTGGATATCTGCTGACGTATGCTTTATAATAATTACAGACTAAAAGCTTAATCCCCGTCTGTTGGTGAAGGCTAATCAGACAGATTTTCCTCAACCCTTCACCCAATTAGGCAACGCTGCTCTTTGGACTCTCTTTTTTTTTTCTCTAGGCGCCATTATTTTCCACAGTGGATCAACAATTATCCAGGTTATGTTGCATTTAAATCACAACTCGCAGCTTAATGAGCACCAGACCTGACCCATGATGAGGCCTCATTGGACAAAGTGTCCACACTCAATACTTTTGAATGATTAAACAACACTGTGGCGATAGAGAGCTAAAAATAAAAGTCCCATCAGACCACTTTGTGTCCAGCTGTGAGCCCAGGACTTTAATAGCTCTTCACTGGATGAAGTGGAAATTCACATTGTCTCCCTGCCATTGACTTGAACACAAATGCCCCCCCCCCCCTCTCTCTATCTTTCCATCCCTGTGCACCCTCCTCCCTCTCCTTCCAGGTTCTTATACAGCGTATTCTCCTCTTTCAACTGTTGCAGGCCGCCCCCCTGTGGACATGTGAAGACATTACAGGCTGAACTCATCAGCAGCAGAATCAGGTTATGAGCTGAATTTAGTGCAGTCCCTTCAGGAATTGTTAATCTCACTCCCTCAAGACTTATCTCGCATTAGTTTTTTTTTTTTTTTTTATCCAAAGGGCCTTAAAGTAAGACATGGCATCAATTCTTTCTGCGTAACCTGCTCAAAGTTGTGTCCTACAGGCTCTAATCCATCAGGTAAAACACTTTTTTCACTGATAAAGAGCTTAAAAACTTGGATTCATAAACTGTACGTCCAGTAGTGAGCAGTTTGTTTTTGCAGTGAGGTAAAAAAGAAAACGCCCCAAACAACACTGACCACTTCTCACATGTGGCTCCAATCACACCCACACTACCATCATCCATCCTGTTCCTCTTTCTGTCTCCTGCTCTTCTGAGGAAACAGTTGTGTGTTGTGGTGTGAGGTTGTGCTGTACAAATAAACTCTCAGCCTGTATGAAGGTTTCCTCCTGTCGTGTCTGGCTGTATTTAAACTTGGTTATAATTAAGATACTGTGAGTGATGTAATCTCTCCAGAGCCATGAGGCCAAGCCGAAGGAGTCGTTCCTTGTGTGCTGTGAAGAAATTCATTGTTTGATTCATTGTCTCGACAGATGAACCTTTATAAACAGACAATGGATCCAGATTAAAGTACAAACCAGTTTCTAATCCAATCCAAACTCAGCTAAAGAAGCTATTTTCCAAAATCTCCTTTTTGATTAGTTTCTTGTTTTGTGCCGCCATCTTGTGGTGTCTGTGGGTACTACACCTCCATGATCTGTTCTGCATCATTTGCTCCCAAATCTTTTTCTTTTCCCAGAGCCCTGATGGATGGAGGGAGATGTCTGGGACGGAGGCGTGGGAACCAGCCGGTCAACACACACACAACACACAGTCCTGGAGGTGGGGGCTAACGGTGACTCCTCCAGTCAGGCTGGTTGGTTACACCAGTCATCATGAGGTGGCTGTGGTGAGTATTTTATTTTGAAAAGTAATATTAATTGTGTAAAATGACAGTTTATTTCCTGTAGTACAAGAAGAAATATGAAGCTGGACTTGATCACTGCAGATCAATTGACATGTCCAGACTGATACTTTTTGCAGTGGAGCTCCAGCTCCTGCAGCTACAGGTGCCCTCACGTGTCTGCAGCCCCCTATAGATGGTGGTCTATAGGCGCCCTCCATGCACCAGAGCCGGCGTCAGTCAACCAGGCGAACAGCTGAGAAACCCACCACAGTCAGTGTCTGTTTGTCTGTTCTGACTAAATCTAACTAAAGGAGAAACCTAACTTTTTTAACGATAAGTCCATCCATCCATCCATCCATCCATCCATCTATCTATCTTTCCATCTCTCCATCCTTCCCTCCCTCTCTCTCCCCTCCTCTCGCTGTCTCTCCTCGCTGACTCTCAGCTCTCGGTTCCGCCCTCCTCCCTGCTGCCATGGCCGCGGAGGCTGCCGGTCGGGATGATGCGACGGCCGGACCTGCAGAGTGCACCGAGATGGATGAGCGGGTAAGATGCTCCAGGATGAACTGGGAGGTTTTTTGTTTGTTTTTTCATTGCAGGAACCGTCCAGGACGGAGCGTGTCTTTACTCAGCGGGCCTTTCCCCGTCCCTGCAGCAGCCGAGTGCTGCAGCAAGATGGAGAGAAAACTCTGCAGGATGCATGCTGCTGCTGCTGCTGCTGCTGCTGCTGCAACCTGCGCGACTGCTGAGTGTTGATGATGGCGCGATGTTCAGCTGGACGCTGAAGTTTAACGGGGAGGATCATCGTTTAAGCAACAGGGGTTACAGAGAGGGAGCGCCGTGCACCACACGACCGCTGCAGCGCTCACATCCTGTGTGACGCGCTGATGTGAAAGGGAGAACTGAAAGCGCAGCAGCTGCACCGTCAGACGGTCGAGCGGTGGGTCGGTCGTTGGATGTAGGCTACCGTGGCTCAGCTTATAAATAGCCCGGCGGTGGCCACCGTTTAACAGTTCGCGGGAGGGAATGTGTCGCAGTCGCCGCGTTTTGCAGCTGAATCCCGTGAGGTTTGAGCGCGCCTGTCGAGCTCGTTTTCTTCCACTTGGCGCTGACGCAAGTTGGCAACAACTTGGCAGGCAAGGTAGGAATTCTTCCTGATCAGCAGAGCAGAGCAGAGTATGAATGAAAAGAGAGGCTCTGTGTTGCAGTTTGAGGTCACTACACTATCTGGGGAAAGTAGCAGCAGAGGAGCCTGCAGAGGGACAACGAGTTGTCCTCTCCTGTCACAGCTCTGTGCATCAAGAGGATGTCAGCTGGAGGAGTGGGACTGCAGATAGAGCCTCTGCACAGGATGGATTTCCCATCTATTCTCTATTTGGACTAAAAAAAAAACTTAAAAATCACAAGGGTCCAGAGTCCATGGGTTAGTTGATGCAGCTGAAGTTTTAATTCAATGATACCAAAGAGTAAGAATCAAGTAGAGAGAGCTGCCCTGTGAAGAAGGGTGTGTGTGTGTGTGTGTGTGTGTGGTGGGTATTCCTCAGAAGAAAGCATCCGTCCTCCATCTGCCACCCGGCGAACTGAACCTGTTCTTCCACTTTGTATTTGGATGTTTGTGTCAGCTGGTTATCACATGCTCTTCTTAAACTGTTGTCTTCAGTCTGTGGAGTGGAGACACTCAACAGCCGCTCTTCATCCTTTCCACTTCTCCATTTTTGCCTTCCTGCTTTTCTCAGGGTGAGTGTTAGATGCTTATATTTGCCATTTCATCCTCCAGTGAACATGTGAAGTGACATTTACTATCGATTCTTTAATGATAAGGCGACTTTATCTTTTTCCGATTGTCAATCACAGATCTTAACTGGCCTTTGAAACCAGCAGCTTGTCTTCTGAAAGGATCACAACCACTTAGTAGTTTGTATAGATCGAAGGAGATATCAGTGCTGACGTATATTTTTGCAGATGTGGGCTATGGTGCCAAAGGTGAGGGCCCCAACCAACTGCATCAGATTATGCAACGCAATCTGCCTAATCTCCTCTCGCTAGAAAATGAGAGATGCTGGATTAAAGGAGGGAGTTAGTTAGAGACTGAAGGGAAACCCGTGAAAGAAAGCTGTTATTAGAGATTACTGGGCAAAGGATTGTTGTTGTACGACCCAGATACTTAGTCTGTTGAACCCCGACAAGACGGACAAAGACAACCAGGAATATCAAGAGTGTGTGTGTGTGTGAGAGAAAGAGGGGATGTTTCTCTACGTTGTTGTTGTTGTTGTTGTTGTTGTTGTTGTTGGAGCTGAGATTCACTTTGGGACTTTTGGGTGAAAGGTGAAACTAGTTGTTCACTTTCTCCCAACTTGCATTCTTGAAAAAAAGAAAAGACTAATCTTGTCACAATCCTCAGTGGTTTGGTGGCTGGCAGGAACGGTTTGCATTTTCTCTCAGCTGCTTGCAGTAAAGCCTTTGTAAACCACCACTCCTCCTACTGAGGGAGCCACACAGGCATAAAACTCACTAACGAGTGAAACACTGTCAGATTTGTCATATTTAAATTCTGAATATTACTCATAATAAACAACAGAGAATATGAATAGTTGATAGGTAATTGTCTGCTGTGGTGCTACGTCCATCTATTGTGCATCTTCTTTGCAGCGTTGAGCCTGATATTACAATGTTTTATTGATGATAACATTTAATTTCTATAAGTAGCAGCTCTTTAGAGTGAAACCACACAAGCTTGATAGAGTGAGAACAAATAATGCTTCTCGAATGAATGGGATGGCACCTTAATCCTTAGCTGAGCTCAGAGTCTTATATTCGGCATCATACAGTATGATTTGTCAGGTGTTTTGCTTGTTGCGTGTTGTAGTTACATTACATTACTTGCGAAGGATGCATTCCTCAGTTGGTTTGATATGTATGGCAGCTCGTCCCCTTTACACGGCTGCAAAAATAGGGAAGGAGTGTAAGTTTCCTCATGCCAGATTCCTTATGCATGAACATGTTTGGCCTGTGAAGCTGAGTGTGGATATTGAAACTGATCCACCATGCTGGGCGATCAACCACTGACAAGAGTGCAGCAAGTCATACAACATATTTCAGGTACCGTTCAGTTCAATGCCTTAAAATCACAGAGAAGAAGAAGAAGTCATGTTTTTAACATATTACAGTAGGTTAGTAGAGTATATACAGTGAATTACGTTCCAGGAGGCCTTTTGGATTAAAACAAGTACACTTTATATTTTAGCTTCATAATATTTCCTCATTCAAAGCCTCTGTTCTTAGTGGAAGATATTTTCATGTTCTGTGGTGGAAAATATCGACTTTATTTTGCTCTCCTTGCAAAAGATTTGTCTTAAACGGCCCAGCACCAGGTCTTAAAAGCAGCTCAGCACACACACAAGAAGAAAAGCTCAATTTATAGAGACAGCTTAAGCTTATCTCAAACCTTCATAATGTTGTGCACATGTGCACACGTGCATGCGGTGAATAATGGAGGATGAGTGCATCTGTTATTGTATTGTTTCCTTGTGCACTGATATGATGAGTGATTTTTATCCTCACAGTGAAATCTGAGGAGACACAGCGATGAATATAGTCTCTTTTTTTTTCTGTCCCCCAGCTGAAGGAGGAGAACATGAAGGCTGATTTGGAGGCTTCTCTGCCTGCTGGACAGGAGGAGTACGCGATCCGGTGCCGGGACGTGTGCCGGTCGTACGGCAAGCTGAAGGTCCTCAGCAACCTCAACCTGACTGTACCACAAGGTCACATGTGAGTGGAGCGTGTGTGTTTTGTTTTTTTTTAAACTAACTTTTTTAAATGAATGTTTGTCATGTTCGATTGTGTACTTCACCTGTGGCCCTTTAAAGGCACAAACAATGGTCTTGGACAAGTCAGTGGATTTAGATGTATTCAGGATACATGCAAATGAGACTCACATTCTTGGGCGAGGTGTCCAGCACTTGACTGGAACCAGTTCACTCCAGCCTTCTCCTTTGTCATGTATCTCCTGACTGATCTCCTGCAAGACGGTCAGGTTTAAATTCCATCACAGAGAAATGTATGGTATGTAATCTTAATGAAAGAGGTCATGTTTTTTAATTTGTAGTCCAGCTTTGAGTTCCCAGATGAATTTAGATCCATGATGCTACAGTGGCCCTGAGAGTTCAACTACACTGCAGCTTCAGAAAACACATAAAATAGGATCATTTCTCTCACACATCCCTGAATTCCTGAGGCGACGAATGAAAAGTCAGGAGAAACAGAAGTCAGAAAGGTTTTTTTCTGAGCCCGGCACATGTGCACAATAACTACAGAGGACTGTTATCTGATTATCTTAAATGTTTATGTAGACATGATCTGTTTCTCTTGTTCCCTCTGATAAGCTTTCACGCCTGACTGTGTGCAGAGTGTACAGATTCATTTACTTATCTGAAGTATGTCCAGAGCTGTGACGGTGACATCACTGTGTTTCTACACTTAGAAATCAATCCTGCTGAATAAATGATAAGTAAAAATTACCTGCCATCTCTTACTCCTGTACCTGAAATAGTCTTGCTTCTGTGTTGCAGTTATGGTCTTTTGGGCCCCAGCGGATGTGGGAAGACCACGCTGCTGAAATGCATCGTAGGAACTCTGAAAATCTCGCGGGGCCACATCTCTGTGCTGGGAAAGCCACCTGCATTCCCTGGTCATGATGTGCCAGGGAAGATGGTTGGATACATGCCACAGGTAAGCAACATGACAAAAAGCTGTGCATAAATTTGCATCATGTGGTGACAAACCTAGTCATTATGGCGGCACAAGAGCATTCCAGTTGGTGTTTGTATTCATAAACCGTGTACTCGATGTTCAGATCAGCGACTAGGGGATTAATTAAGTGCCTTGCTCGAGGGCTTCTTTAATTCCTCCTCTGTTGCAGTCAGTGAGCTGTGCCTGAGTGTGTCTCATTACTGTCACAATGGATACCTGATGTGGCTGATAACACACATGGCATGTGTTCTCCTGTGTGTGTGACCCCGAGCATCACATTCATCCCTGTAGGAAGTGGTCTGTGACCCAGAGAGGAGGAAATGCGACACCTCACCTAGTCCGCAGTTTGCAACTGTCGTGCTGCTGTGGTGAACTTGGCGTTTGTGTTTTGTCTGATGTTGCAGTGTAGATGAATTTAATACATCAAGTTCATCCTTTGTTGCCTATATAGATCTTATATATATATATGGATCTTTTAACCACTGATCAATGAACTTATCATCATTCAGTCAGTGTGGGGAAAATAACCAAAGACTCAAGCTGTGTGTTAAACTGCAGAGTACCACACTCTGAAACTGCCAGGTACTTAAAGCTAGGGTCAAATATATGGACGTTCAAGAGAGGAAATGAATGATGTTATTCTAGTATCACATTGACACATGTGTGGACAGACAGGCCCAAACACTACCTCTCTGTGTTCATACATTTTTACCTGCAACCTCACTTTTGAAGAATGTAACACTCACACACGCCTTTGTGTTTTCACAGGAGCTGGCCTTGTACAATGAGTTCACCATCAGCAACACTCTGACCTTCTTTGGTCGAATCCACGGACTGACGTCGAAGGAAACCCAGGCACGTATGGACTTCCTCATCGACTTCCTGGATCTACCTCAGAAGCACAGCCTGGTCCGAAATCTCAGGTGAAAACCCCCTCATGTGCTGAAACACGCAGGATGAGTTTAACAATTAGAGCGTCACCAGAAAAAAAACACTGAACACAACACACTAAATATGAGTCTGTTTTATTGTGTCGTGTGACCTTGTTGACCTTTGTGATATGAAACCAGTATCACTTCCATCCTGTGAACGATGCAAAACTGTCCCTTTGTTGAAGAACACATAGTTATTGTGCAATTCAAGTGTGGTAATAGCAGCTCATCTCTACACAGAACCAGATTGTGCAGCGAGGTAAATGTGAGTTCACAGCTGTCTACAGATGTCCGTGGACTTTGACACCTGAATTACACTAAGTGACTGCGCACAAACATAATCCCTCTCTCCTCCACAGACCATAAACCCAGCGCTTATAAAACAATATGGTCTGATAAGGCGACAGGCCAGTCTGATGTTTACTGTAACATCAGCTCTGGTGATTATTCCTGCCTTAGAAGGATGTTACATTATGTTGATTTAGGGTCAGGGTTATCATGTGTGTAACATATTAACATAGACTGTGTTGCTATGACACATACTGTGTCTTAGTAAGATTTGCCCTGTGGTGCAAACTAGTCAGTGTGCAAGAGTTGGTTTTTATTTACAATAACTCCCATCTTATGATTTATTAGTTTAATAATGCAAAACAGTGGATACAGCGATCAAAAGTGGTTTCCACTAAGCCTTTAGGATAATATTATACTTCAAATGTAAAAAGTTACTACTTATAAAATCTGATTTTTACAGGGCTGCTGCAGTCTGAGTCTGTAACTGATTAATAGCTGGAAAAGGAAAGAACATTGGCACAGAGTTTTTAATTTCCCCTCCAGTTTCCACTATGCATCACGTTTATTACCCCATTAAACAAATGGTCTCATCTGCAGAGCCTTGTTGATCACTTCCTGCTGCCAAGGCTTCTGGGAGCTTGTGGCTCAATTCAGAGTTTCCACCCAGATGAACCCTCCACTATCAGCTTTACATATTACCACAGAACAAAACCAAGCATTACCACGTTCCCAAGCCATAAAAGGAAACAATCCAGCAGCACAAATTAAAAATAGAGCCTTTGGCATGTAATCAAATATTTCTGCTGCATCTCTGCTTTAATCATTAACTTATTTTTGATTATTATTCTTTATTTTAGTCAAGAGAAAACCTCACGTTTACCTCGTGGTCCTTGTATAAACTACAGTTATTAAGGAAAAGTAATCGGCTCTTGTTACAGATCATGATTCACATCCCTGATTCATTACAAAGACCCCTCTGTTTCCAGAGTGGCCCCTCACACCAGTGTTCATTAGCACCTCATGTAATATTAATGTGATCTGTGGGGTAGGAACCTGTCATGTTACTGAGCTGCAACTAAAGATGACCAGAGTTTTATTTTTTATTTTGCACAGTGGCGTCACATTGAAGGTCAGTGGTGTTAATGGTTATCGATGCTGCAGCCCGGTGTGACACAGGCTGCTCAAACTGTTTACTTCACACATTATGAACCTGATCAACAAAATTAGATGACACTTTCTAAAAGACCTCCGTCTCCTGACATCCTTCTCTCAGCTCTTGTTATTTTCCTCCGTGTTGCCAGGCAGGTTCATCTCGCAGGTTTGGTCGGTGCTACCACCTCTCTCAGGAGTGAATGGTATGCACAGAACGAAGGTGGATCATCGGTTATGCAACAATTAAGAATGTGGATGGAGGAGTCACCTCCGTCAACCTCTGGCTCCATTCTTTCTTTCTTTTTATTTACTGTTGTGTTTGTTTGTTCCAGCGGTGGTCAGAGGCGCAGGGTTTCTCTGGGAGCAGCTCTGCTCCAGAACCCGGAGCTGCTCATCCTGGACGAACCTACGGTCGGAGTGGACCCTGTGCTCAGGGCCAAGTATGTACTGACACACACACACACACGTGCAACATCAACATTAGTTTCTGCCAGCCCTCGGCCATAAATAAAGCAGGTCCTGGTTTATTTTTGTGGATGTTATATTCAATCTTAAAACAACAAACATGTGAAGCTGCGACGTTACTGTTACCCGTGTTTAATCTAAACTTGTACTGAGTGAAAACACGTCAGTAATCTGTTACTGTTTTTGGAAACGAGACCATGTGAATGTGTGCAGGGCTGTATGTCACTGTAATGTCCCTATAACAACATAAAAAGATAACGCAAAGTGCTGTAATGGGATCAAACAATAACCAAGGCCACACATAAACTCTGTTATGTCACAATACCGATATCATATCGACGTGTTGTCTGCACTGTGGTAATTCACCTGGCTGTAAAGATCGTTGTCTTCCTGCTGCATTTCAAAATGGCCGACATGAGAAGGGGAAATTAAAACGAGACATTGTTGGATTAAGTTTCCACTACAACTTCTCCTCAAACTATTAAATACATTTTATACTGACACTTTATTCCTCTTTAAAACATTTCTTTTATCTTATTCATGGGGAACACTTCACTTTAATTCTCTCTATAAAATAAAATAAGTCATTCAAAGCCACATGATGAAGCTGTAAATAGATATAAGGACATTTTAAACATGTTTTTTTTTTTATTTGCAATATAATTTCTTCTTTGAAAACACAATTTTCACAATTCATGAGCTGTTTATAAAGGACGAGGTGTTGTATTGGTGATGCTAGATGTTTATATACTGCTCAGTGTTAATTGCAGCATATGGATCAGCTTGGTGATCAGTCACACTGGCTTCACAATTAACAACTTGACAACTGTGAGAGTGATTATATGGAGGAGTTCTGCACAGATTTGATTGTATCTTACAGAAAATCAAGTCAGAAACCTCTTTTTCTTTCTGAAAGCGCCCTGCCCTTCCTCAGTGTGTTGCTCCAATCTCATTGTGTAATCGCACCACAAAGCCTCATCAGCTCAGACGGTTGGCAGGCAAACGGCTGCCGGAGCAAGCTGTGAGCTTTTCCAGGCTGAGATTTTAGGAAAACTCTTATTAGTGTTATGTAATTTGTTTTGGTTTCTTCTTCTGCCTTCTGCCTCTTCAGGATCTGGCAGCATCTGGTGGACATTGTGAGGACGGGGAAGTCTCCGTCATCATCACCACACACTATATAGAGGAGGCCAGGCAAGCCAACGTGGTGAGATAATAATCCATACATGCACTGAACCCGACCCGAACCCACGACCATGAACGTATACATACGAGTTAAATTAAGCATAAACCCACGTGCACACTCGAGTTGAGAGCATCCAGGAATGCAGCCGTGAAATCAAAGGAGCTGAAGTCCTCAGGAACAATGAGTCCATTCATATTTATTCTGTGTCACCATGTTAGATGAAGTTTACTGTTTATCACTTTTGACAGGACAAACAAAAGCTCAAGCTGAGCAAGAAAACATCCTATAGAATATGTATAGAAGCTCTGTTGTGCCTTTTACTAACAAAATAGGTTTGTCATTTATTCTTGAAACAGTTTAAAAGATAGTTTTCTGACTGTCAATCATGAATTGCACCTTTTAACAAGTCCGATATTTATACAGTGTCATTTTAAACTATTAAAAAACACACAAAGTAGCGGCTCTGTTGCTTTGGACAACATTTCCCTTCATTATATTGAACATTGGCTGTTAAATTTGGGCCAATCCCCACACACACACACACACCATCCTGCTGCTGCTACAGTACCACATGTGTATTAATCCCCTGGTGAAAATAGTCCCCAAACAGATGCACTTTTCTCCTCCTGTTAAATAACATTAGCTCTTTTGGTTTTGACTCTCACAGTCAGATAAATATTGGATCAGTCCTCCAGCCTCGTCCTTTAAGTTACACACAATCTGAATTCCTAGAAAGGTAATCAAGTTTATTGCCTGTGATTACACATTTTTATTATCTGACCATGGTGCAATGGGCAAAGGGACTGATCTGGATACTGGACCTGGAAAAAAGTTTCCACCTGCTCAGCCAATATACAGCATAATATACAACATACACTGTGAAAAACCAACAGAGAGAGAAGAGGAAGTAAAGCAGACTCACATTTAAAGAGAGGTTTCTTGGTTTCATTTGTGGAGCCAAAGATCTCAGCCTGGATTATGTAAAACTCCACTCATGATGTTTATGGTTGCACCTATACACCTGACACCTATCGCCTGTATGTACAGTACATTTCACACCTGTTACCTTCGCTGCCTGTGTCAGTCAGGCCTCCAGTCATTCCACGAGTTCATTCACTGTTTTAGCCAGTAATCCTCTTTGGACATAAAGTCCATAAAACCACAAAGCTTTACAGTTGTAAGTTTGTCCTGTAGATTAGGACTCACAAGAGTTTTCCTTTGTTTTTTTTTTGTTTAAAGGTGCAGTTTGTCATTTTGACTTCATCTGGAAACAGAAAGCCCAGAAGAAGTTATAGGGAAAACAGCATTTTAACAATCAAGTGTTCACGAATTTGTTCTGAGATTAGATTTTAATATTCATAAATAACAGCACATGAAAGGTTTATGTTTCAGTTTTAGTTAATATGATGTTTATTATAGTAAGGTTCATGCAGTCTGTGTTTGTGATGACTTAAAGGAAAGATGCTTAGGTGAAAGAGATTGAACAGATAAACTCTTCTGAGGTTTTCAGAAGCTGAAATTTCCTTCTCTGTGCCAGTTCCCCAACACAGATCAGTATCTGTCGAGTAGCTGAACAAACAACTGCCTCACGACTTCCTAATCCCCCTCCACCTGCTTCATGCAGCTGCACTGTGTGTGTGGATCTTTGAGTGAGGCTGACAGATTTCATACTAAATGTTTTCGTAAATTAACATCAAGGCTTTCATATTTCACATTGCTCGTGCATCATTTCCCAGTCGTATTGTGTCACGGTCCTCAGTCTGGTTTTCAGCGCTGAATATTTAGTCTCATGATGATTCAAGAGCTGCTGTAAGAAGCTTTTCCTGCTAAGAGTCAGAAAAATGCACCAAATATTTGTAATTCCTTGTCACAATCTGTAAAGACAAACCTGGTGAATGCAGACGGGGAAAAAAATACAGATATCACTCTTTAGATGTGAACGTGTCGACCTCAGATTTCACTTCAACAGGTCACAGTTAATCAGCTTGTTTATAAAAGTATTTGTGTGTGTGTTTGTGTGTGGTATCATGTTCAAGCTGAAACTAAGACTGCATAACTCAAAATGAGGTCCAAGGTCACTGCCCCCCCCACATACACACACACTGAGGCAGCCACATGTAAACACAGAGCCAGAAACTCTGCACTAGAACCAGTCTGACGTCTCAGCAGCTCTGCGATGTCTCCATCCAGGGTGAAACCGTAGGTGGGTGGAGGCAGATCGGACCAACTGGGGGGGGGGGTTACTGATTTGTTTTTGTCCAACCTTTGACAGAAGTGTGTCAGGTGAAGTAAAGGAATCACTCCACTGCAGAGGAATGAACTTCACTAGGTCACCTCAACACACTCTCTTATTGTTTCATCAGTCGGACTCTGTGAGGAACAATGGTCGGCCTGATCACCTAGCAACTGCAAACTTTGTTTATGGGCTGTTTGACCCACAAAAGAGATCGATGGGATGAAAACCAGTCGCTCTGCTGTTCTGTAAATGGCTGCTTGTTCATGCTTGAAAACTCAGTTAATCGAAACTGACACACTAAGCTATTGATCAGTCGAGTGACAGAAGATTCTGTTCCCGCTTTTATTATTTCAAAGTGTAACATCAGGATGTTTAAAAAAAAGAAGTGATTTCACCATTTTCTGGTTCAGCTTCAGTATTAGCTGTACTTATTGTTGTTTTGAAAGGAAAACAATGACTCCACATTGAAGTTATCCCTCGCTCAGTTATCAGAGGAATTAACTTGAAGAGAAATGAAAAAAGATTTTCTTCTTGCCGTTATAGTTTTGCGACTCCGTCCTGTTTTATAAATAACGCTGTTCTCGTTCTTCTTCTCTGTTCTCTGTCTGCAGGTCGGTCTCATGCGGAACGGTCACCTGCTGGCTGAAGGGCCTCCTGATGCAGTCATGAAGCAGCACAGTGCGACAGTGAGTACTCTTTAATCCACAGTGGACGACGTGGACACTGAGACACTGGTCATGAGGGCAGGACCTATCAAGCAGCAGTAGTTCTTACTATTGTTCTAATGTGGAAGTGAAGTGAGTTTGAGCACATTGAAATTGAAAATCCTGAGCTGCATGGATGAGATGTCCTCAGTGGACACAGGAAACAATGAAACAGCTGCCAGTGAAAGGAAGTGTAGCCTTAAGACTAAGATACACACCATACTGCTGATCTGGTCCCTGTTCACCTGCACCATCATCATCATCACCACCGTCACCTCCTGCAGACCCTGGAGCACGCGTTCCTGCAGCTGTGTGAGACGTCGATCAGATCGGCTCCAAACGGGGGTCCAGTCCTCAGAGCGGCCCGCTGGAGACCCCAGTCGTTCGAGAGCGGCCGGGACGAGAGTCGACCTATTCTGGCGATCGGACCCGAGCTGCAGAGGAATTCCCAAATACTCAGGTACTGATGATGCATCAAAGAACTTTTAGGTTTGTTTATGTGAAGATTCCTCCTTTTAAATTGTGCTCTCATCGTGTGTTTTGACTGTGCAGCGACTGGAAGGTGCGAGCCAGACACATGCTGCCAAAGTGGAGAAACATCACTGCGCTGATGATCAAGACATTGGTGCGATGAGGATACTGCCGGGGTAAATGAGTGTTAATGATGTTTAACTTTAATAATCAACAGAGGACGTTCTCTCACTGTTGTCATCTCTTCTGTGTTGCAGCTCGTTGTGTTTCCAGTTCTTGCTGCCCGTCATCCAGATCTCTCTGATCTTCTGTGCATCGGAGGAGATCCGAAGGGGATCCAGGTTGCCGTGGTGAACAATGAACCTCCCCTCGGCTTACAGCCAGTCGCTGCTCTCCTTCCTGGACAACTCCAGTGTGTACCAGGTATTCACTCGGCCCACGAGACCAGATTTAATAAGACGTCAGGCATGATCACCGAAGTGAGTGCCACAAGAAGAAGTGGAAGTGGGGAGTGTCACGTCTATGATCTGTTGATCTTCTCAGCTTCATGTTCAGATGTCATTTTATTACTTCAACATGTCACACCACACACACACCCACACACCCACAGGAGGGAGTTTGTTCTCTGAGTGAAAACATGATTTCAAAATGGTTTCAGTCTAAAGAGGAAGCAGCAGTTTGTTCTGCTGCTTGATTTGAAGCAAATGAGTTTCACTTCATTCTCAGACAAATCCAGGAACCTTTTCTAGGAATCAGTGAAAGGAGACAAGGCGGAAGGAGTAAAATATCAAACTCCCAGCCTTTGATGTCTTTCAGTGGATACACGTGTTTAATGTATAATATATGATGTATAATGATAATGTATAAATGTATAATATATGAATATCTCTGCTATCTATCTAGGTGCCCTTGTCCCACACAGATGCCTTCAATGGGATCTATAATGGAGAGTACTGGGGCGTCATCGCCTTTGGCAA